>VDFB02188899.1:0-36434 GCA_007258455.2 Sequoia sempervirens | reverse complement strand
CCCTATACATTGGACCCTCAACCCTAATCATTGAACCATATACATCCCGCAACCCTCTACCCTCAACCTTAAACCCTCAACCCTCTACCTTATACATTAAACCGCCCTTAACCCTCAATTCTCAACCCTCAACCCTTAACCCTTAATCTGCACAAAGTATGACGGTAAAGGAGAAATTTTCTTTGTTTATGATTATCTGGAGGAATAAATAGGGAATGTTGGTGATAGCATGGATCTTATCACACAATTTTTTGCATTTCATGTTAAATACAATGAAAAATAAAAGGTAGTAGATCTTTTGAGGCAAGTGAAATGTAGACAAGCAACTAAAGGCTAGTGAATATTGGGGAAGGAATTTTTGTTCTAACACCCTTAATCCCTGCTAGATCAGAACAATCGGGCACCAAATTAGGCACTACATCAAGTGCTAAATTAGGCACAAAAAGGCTCTAAATCAGGCGCAAAAATAGGCACTACTTAAGGCGCTAATATCGGAGCTAAGGTAGGCATTAATCTAGTTGCTATTTAGGTGCTAATCTGGGCATTAAAGTGGGTGTAGTTTTTTGGTGCTAATCTTGGCACAATCTAGGAATTTATAAGGGCATTACGGTGGGCATTAATGGTGGCACTAATCTTGGCGCTATTTGTGGCGTTAATGGCAGCACAACTTGGCATCAAATTTCACGCTGAATTGTTCTGGTCAGGGAAAAAAATGCTAGGAATAGGGCCGTCCTGAAAAATAGCATTGACTTTTCCCAAAAAATTGAGAAAATACATTAAAACAATGGGAGGAAGCAAAAAAGGGAGCTAATCACAGGGATTTGTTGTAGTGATGGTTCTTATACGCAGCATGGATCTAGAGCAAGCATCCTATTCATCACCCCACAAGGTGATTGCATCCCAAAGTCATACAAGTTAGTATTTCCATGTACGAACAACATAGTTGAGGCCCTCATCATAGGGTTAAGAATTACAATCCGATGGAAAATATAGGAACTCAAAGTCTACGATGATTCCCAACTAATAGTAAGATAATTCAATGATGATTATCAAACCAGAGATGACAAACTAATTCCATACAAGAAAATGGTAGATAGATTCAAAGATTACTTCATTGACATCACATTTGAACAAATCCCAAGGATCAACAACAAAACGGCTGATGCAATGGTGACCATTGGATCTTTGTTAGACATGCCAAAAAATAGTTTGAAATGTGAGTTTCTCATCGAGCAACTTCTCATGCTAGCTTTAGCTATACCTAAATCAGAATTCGTGTGTGAAATTGTTGGTCCTAGTTCCCCATGGTATCATGGAATTTTCACCTAACTTCACAATGGCATATTCCTATTTGACCTTACCCCTAACCTACACAAAAAATTTATTCGAAGAGCATCCTGATTTGTCTTTATGGGAAATACCCTTTACCGAAGAATCCTTGAGGGAACTTTATTAAGATGTCTTAACCAAGAGGAAGCTTCAACTACCTTGAAAGAGGTACACAGAGGCATATGTGGGTCACATTTGAGTGGTGTAACATTGGCTAAGAAGTTGTTGAGAATAGGATACTATTGGCCAACCATGGAGCAAGAAGCTAATCAATTCATGAAGAAGTGTTTATAGTGCCAACAACATGGGGATCTCATCCATGCACTAGCTCAAGAGATAAGACCTATCACCAAACCATGGCCTTTCTCACAGTGGTGGCTCAATATCATTGGTAAAATAACATCTACCTCCTCAAATGGCCACAAGTTTATAATCATAGCCATAGAGTACTTCACAAAGTTTATTGAGGCCATACCTATGACCTACACAATTGGAAAGAAAATATCCAAATTTATCCTAAACTGCCTCATTTGTTGTTATGGTGTTTCATAGGCCATCATCACATATAATGGAATACCTTTTAAAAACTAGGATTTCTATGAGCTATACAACTAATTCAATATCCAACATCTCTTTTCTACCCCATACTACCCCCAAGGAAATGACCAAGCTAAAGCTTCTAATAAAACCATTATCAAAATATTGAAAAAGATAGTTAAAATGACACTATCCGATATTGGAACTTGCAGTTAAACCCCACCGTGTGGGCATACCAAACTAGTATCAAAACACCCACTGGTGCTACACCTTATTCCTTGGTTTACAGAACTGAAGTTATCCTACCTATCAAGATCAAGCTCCCGTCATTGAGAATTTCACTGCAATACCTTATTGATGATCAAGAATATAGGATCTCCAGGTTGAATGAACTTGAATTGTTGAATGAATGTCACCTAGAAGCACTAAATTGCCTATAGGCCTATCAAAATAGGCTCCAGAGAAGTTACAATAAAATCAAAGGTCGATACTTCTAGGTAGGGGATCTCATTTTAAAGGAAAATCAAAAGAATATGTTAGATCAAGATGGCAAGGGAAATTTTGAACCAAACTAGTTGGGGCCTTTTTTCATCACAACAAACTATGGTTCAGGAGTATATCCACTAGCCACACCTGAAGGGGAACCCTTGCAAGAACCCATCAACAGTGGTCATCTCAAAGGTTTTATGCTTAGCCCATGAGGGGTATTCTAAAATCCAAAAAGAATTCAAAAATATATATATATATTAAAAAAATAGAAAAAGGATTAAAAATAGTAAAGAGAAAAATCATCCTTTAGCGAAAACCACTTTGGTGGCACTTTGGGCAAGTAACTTGGTGAAAACCTGGAAAAAAGGTGCCTTGTGTAAATAAGTACCATCTATCATCTATCATAGACTCTTTCAATTATCATCCACTCATCCATTCCATTCATTGCATCCATCTTCCATCTATTTATTCTTTCATTTTGAGATTCGCGTCCTTGTCATAGATTGGTATTCGATGAGTATATATCCCTATTAGTACTACTTGGCACTCTCCTAAAGGTCAACTTGTCCTACCTATATCAAGGTGGTCTAACACGTTAGATTGGAGGCATATTCCTATGCTTATGTCATCAGATTGAATTCTTGCATATTCGCTGAAGGTTATTTTTAAAATCCAAAAACATCCAAAACATGTTAAAATCCAAAAAAATCAAAACATTTTAAAATCCAAAAACATCAAAAACATGTTAAATAAAAAACATTCAAAACATGCTAAAATACCAAAAACATCCAAAAAGGTTCAAAACTCCATAAAAAGGTCAAAACATTAAAATTTCCCAAAAACATTATCCAAGTCCAATAATCGAACTACGAAACCTTTGCAAAATTACGTAGGAAAGGTCATCTCCAATGACTCCTTAAGACATAGTTATGTCCTTAGGTCTTGTTCTCTTGGTCCCTACTTCCTCTTTTAGTCTCGTTGGAACTTCGGATCTTGCAGGGATTTTGGGATCAAATTTCCAATGTATTCTTGTTGCCCAAGTTTCCACTACTCCTAAGTTCCCATCATATTTAGTTCTTATTGGAACTTCAAACCCCACAAGGACTTTTGGAAAAATCTTCCAAATTTTCACGTTTCAACCCCGAAATTGCAATTAATGTTTTAGTAACTTCCCCAACTATTAGATCTAGCTCTCAGAGCTACAAGAATGATTTTAAATGTTCTTCACCAACTCCAAGTGGAAAAATGATGCCCATTATTTTTTTATTATTTGTAGACTAGTTTTTGTTAGAGGGTCAACCCTAATTGCAATTTTGCTATGGATTTTGTGAGATGTTTTTCTCTTTATCCATGAATTCATCAATGTGGAAGCAAGGTTGTGATGTTAGGGCCTTTATGACAAGCTTTTAGCTCAAGATTTGAGGTACATATGTTTGCACCTATTTTTCAAGGTTTTGGCTAAGGTTTCCTGCGCAATCACATGTCCTATCTCTCTCCTACAACCTGCAGATGAATATAATGCACTTTTATGCTCATTTTAAGGGTTCTTCCCTAGTTTCTCTTGTAGATACATGTATGTTCTACATTTTTTCAACTATAACACTAGACTGTACCTCTCTATTAAAAATATTGTTATCTTACCCTCTCTCACCTTAAATGTGATGTACAAATCTTCTTGCTTTCATATTTGAATGACTGTTTCAATGTTTCCTAAGATTGAATGCTATGTTAAATATGGTAAAAGAAGCTAACCATGAATAATTTTTTCCCTCTTAGTGCATGTTAAACCCTAACCTTCTCGCAACTTCCTAGGAATTGGCATAATAAAGAGTTATAAATTTATCAAGTATTTTTGTTGATATTTTGTGCAATCACATGTAGGAAGAAACATCTTTAACTTTAGTGCATTACCATATTTTCAACTTTCAAGATTCTCTTATCCCTTTTCCTTTTGCAGCTTGATAGATTAGGATTAGTGTAGAGTTATCCAATATTAGGTTGGACTAATATTGTTGTTGTAGACACCTAATTATTACTAAATGATTAAATTAACAATCATTTGCATTTCATCTTGATAATTAAATAATTTCATATTATTTAATCAATTTAATATTATCTATTCCTCTATGTTAATTAAATATATTTATTGTTATCAGTAAAGGCAAGGAAACCCTACAAATCTTTTTTAGTAATCTCTCAAAAGCATTACATCCATCATTAACTTCCAAAAAATGCAACACCTAAAACAACATAGACCTATAAATTCCACGATAACCTTCAAAGCTCCCACATCCAACACTCCCCCCTACCACAATTCTACCACCTTAAACCCCTAGACACATTAAAAAGTTTACAGATATTACAAAATCTGCAAAAAAGCTTTTGTTACTTTTTTCCTTTTTTGTGTGAGCGAAGATGCATGTTGAAGGCCACTTCCCTCCTTTTCTTCTTTTTCCTTTAGACCTTATGCCAAATTTCCTCTTGATCATTTGTCCAAGTGGGCTCACCCAAATGCTCATCTAGAATTCTCCCTCCTTCAAATGACACCATGCTCACACACTTAGATCGTATGCCCAAAGCCTCTTTTTGTACATTGCATTGCTCACCTATACCCATTGGTTGAGCCTCTTTTGGGACATTACATTGCTCACCTAAATCCATCATCTAATCATGAGGCTTCTATGAGGACACTTTGTTGGTTACTATATTCATTGGAGCCTCAATATTAGTTTTTCCATCCATACTCGCTTGCTCCACTAAATAATGCTGAGAGACCTATTTCCACCAGGTCACATGATTAACCCTTTTTCGCTTGGAACACTAATCAGCAACATGACTAGTGTTAAAGCATCTTCTACAATGAAAAGGTAGCCTTTCATATCTAGCATTTGCTTCCAATCTCGACTAGAAAATTTCAAGTTTACCTCTGCAGGGAGGGCCTTTGAGATATCCATTTCCACCAATATTTTCACATAAGTAGTGTGCAAAAATTAAGAGAACCCTCATCAATGCCCAAAAATTTCCCTAGTAAGTTTCCAATGGCTTCAAAGCATGACTCAAACCATAAGTGTAAAGGAAGATTCGACAATCTCACTCATAATGGAGCCAAATCAAAATATTTGATGGTTGGAAAAAAGGTAGGGTGCCATGGCTTCAACACTAACAAATGCTTGTCTTCCCAACTCCATTGATAATCACAAAGAATAGTGTTCTTGTCCTTCACATTATCGAACACCACCAAAAAAAATCCCTTGCATTGGGGTAAATCTGAACTTCACCATCTAAAATAGATCGCCAAGTTTTAGTGATCCAATCCAATGATGCAATTCAGCAAGACAAGGCCAAAAACCCCTGAAACGCCCAATCAATCCGGCTCTTCAAAATACTCGACATTCTTAGAAACTTCAACTGCAATATCCCCTATTAAAGAAACTAAGGGGGATACATCTACGCTTTGCAAAAATCCGAGCACATTGTTTTCTTTTGAATCCTTACCCTTTTCCCCCAAGCTCTTCCTATGCCTTACCTACAATATCAAATCCCCCTTTGGAGTGGATGCCCATCCAAGTTGCACCCCACCTGTGCATTATAGCAAACAAACAATGCCTCCCTTCGGCCCACCAACAAAGTGCTCCCATCCAACTTCAACTAACGTCGTACCACATCCATGAATGGAGTGTGCCAACTCCTAGAAAAATGATTAGAGATAGAAAACTCACGGCCATCACGATCGCAAAAAACCCGAATAGTAACTGACAACGGCAAACAGAATGACATCGCGTTAAGGACAATTATTTAATTAAATAATTAAGGTTATTTAATTAATCTATTAATTATTCCTCTATTCATCTATATTAATTAAATAATTAGTGATATTTAATTAAGTTTACTAATTATTCTTCTATTCTAAAGTTTAATTAAATAATTCATTATTAGTTAATTGATTATTCATTTTCCAAATCCTCAATTAATTTATCCCTTCTTAAATTAAGTAATTGCTTTAATTATTTTATTTAATTCCTCAACATTAACTTCTTCTAAAAATAAATAGAATCATTTATTTTATTTATTAATTAATTCAATCTTGCACATGTAAATAATAATTAAATATTATTTAATTATTGAATACTCATGCAAAATCCAACTCACTTGTTAACTAAGACTTGCTTTTTAGTCCACTTATCAATCTTGTACATGCAAATAATAATTAAATTTATTAATGATTAAATACACATGCAAATTCCTTATCTATCTCTTATCTCCAAATTAAATAATTTATTATTTAATTAATTCCCACTTCTTGAATTAAATAATTGTTTTTAATTATTTAATTTATTTCTCAAACATTATCTAAAACAAATAAAATCATTTATTTTATTTATTAAATTCAATATTGCACATACAAAGAATAATTAAATTTGTTTAATTATTAAATATTCATGCAAATTTCATATCTATCTCTTATCTCCAAATTAAATAATTTACTGTTTAATTAATTCCCACTTCTTGAATTAAATAATTATTTTTAATTATTTAATTTATTACTCAAACATTATCTAAAATTAATAAAAACATTTATTTTATTTATTAAATTCAATCTTGCACATGTAAATAATAATTAAATTTATTAATATTAAATATTCATGCAAATTCCTTATCTATCTCTTATCTCCAAATTAAATAATTTATTATTTAATTAATTCCCACTTCTTGAATTAAATATATTTTTTTGGCGAAAGGATAAAAGCCGATATATATATTAATATATAATAAAAGTTACAAAATAAGCTTTACAATGGTTCTTGACAACCAAGATTGTTGTCATGTTTACTTGTTGCAATCAAAATTGATAAAAACCCCTTATATGATCTATACTGCCATTGACTATGAGTATCTACAATATCCCTGAATAAGAACATTGACTGTAAACATTTAAAACTTAGTTTAGGTCTCGTAGCATATGGGACATGCGAGGCCAATCCCTGATGGTTTTTAGCGTCAAAGTCTTTGTTTCATAAAAAAAAGGGCCCCATCTTTTATATTATCGGAAAGTCGCCTTAGTCGAAGTTTTATCCTATAATATCTTATGGGATCCGAACCTAAATTTAACCCAATTCCCCAATCACCCGATAGTCCAACCTTCGATACTAGTCAGTCCTTTGGATTCCATCAAAGGGGGTCCTCACAAGCCCATAATATCAGCCAACATTGACAAATCCTTAGAGATGTAGGCTTAGATGTCAATATCGCTGACCTCACAAAGGCATATTGGGCGATAGGACCTATTGGGTCCAGCACCATATGAACAATATGTTGTGTACACCCGATGTGTTGATATCGCCGACCTCACAAAGGCTTATTGGGTGATAGGACCAATTAGGTTTGATGCCATATGAACAATATGTTGTATACACCCGATGTGTCGACATCCAAAAGCCCGATACTCCATGTAGCAAGGATAAAACAGGACAACCTCCGATACTAGTTAGTCCTTTGCAGTCCGTCAAAGGGGGTCCTCACAAGCCCATAATATTGGCCAACATTGACAAATCCTTAGAGACGTAGGCTTAGATGTCGATATCACCGACCTCACAAAGGAATATCGGACAATAGGACCTATCGTGTCCAGCGCCATATGAACAATATGTTGTGTACACCTGATGTGTCGATATCGTCAACCTCACAAAGGCTTATTGGGCGATAGGACTAATCGAGTCTGGTGCCATATGAACAATATGTTGTGTACACCCGATGTGCTGACATCCAAAATCCCGATACTCCATATAGCAAGGATAAAATAGGACAACCAAATCTCCAATTGATGGATTGAAAAAATTTCTTGAATACACACTGGCAACCAAAGATCCATTCTTCACCAAAGATTTTTGTATCTTACTTTTCTCTTCCAAGGTTATCATAGACTGAAGGTTGCAATTCAACATTCATTACTATTTCATTTACTTCCTTCGAGCATGGAATCAAATACTCAACTTCTAGGCATGCTACTGCTGACTGAAGTTCTTAATTATTACATTCTTCCATCATTGGGTCAAATCTATAAAAAAATTCTTCTTTCTTTACAAAAAGAAACTCATCACTTAGAAATTCAATGCACTGTCCATGAATATGATAATGCAAACTAGGCATACCTTCACCATGCTCAGTCATTGGATTGCCAATTTTTTTAGTTTCATCTATCTTTTAAATTAGACCAACATCATCAGTAATAGGGAATGAAATGAAACCATATGAGTTTGCATAGCATTTTCTCCATAAAAGACATGACAAATTTCCTCTTCATGCAGCTTGTCTTCCTTGTGTTCATCAGAAAATTCAAATGAAGAAAACCCTATATCTAGACCAACTATTTGAGAAAACTTCCCCAAAACTACTCTATATACATTATATTTTTATGCATATACTTTATAAGTAGCACCTATTTACAAAACCAAACCAACTTATTCTTCCATTTCCTTAGTTTCATTTTCTCCCTGATTCTCTTGATAATCTTCTCCCAAATCATTTAACTGCAGAAAAATATTGAGATTGGGAATCACCCGCTATCACAGAGGAGATGAAGTACTTGCTTGATCTAAAGTAGCCACCAAAGGAGCCACCTAATATCATGCTTATGTTTTCCAATCTCAAAGTATATTTTCTAAGCTTTCTCGATCTATAATTTCTTGCAAATCAGGAAAATCTTTTAGACCATCATTATTTTCCATTATTGTTACCTCTATTTTCTAACACCCCATATTTGCTAAATAATCTGCAAGCTTGTTCCCCTCACGACATGTATGTGAGATCTAGAATAGTTCAAACTCATCCATCAACTCCCACACCTTTTCTAAAATATACCTTAGATGCCAGTTATAACATTGCCTTTCCTTACACATGTTTACAATTACAAGTGAATCTCCTTCAATGTGAATCTTATCGATTCGAAATTTCCTTGCTAACTGCAAACCATAAAGAATGGCCAGTGACTCCACCATATTATTCGTACCTGAAGGAATATGAATTGATCTAGTCACTTTCAATTTACCCCAAGAATCTCTAATGTAAACACCTACCCTTGAAGAGCTCGGATTCCCTCTAGATGCACCATCAAAATTAAGCTTGAAAAAACCTATCAGTTGCGGGTTCCATTTGATTAGGCTTCTATTCACCTTCAATTTGGAAGGAAGTTTCATACTCCCTTTAAAAGGAAAAATAATACCTTGCCAACCCTTAAGTATGCTTTGATCCCATGAGGTAAACTGAGAACTAACATTCTTCTGATCTTGTACATATGCATTGACCACTTTTGCAACTGATTTTTCAATTGTTGCATGGATAGAGTGATCTGGTGCTGAAACTTTTCTAAATATGTGTTTATTTAATTCCCACCAAATGGACCATATGACAACAACTAGAATTAAATGCCAAATACATGCAAAAAATGAAGTCTTATATAACACTGCCCATGAAGAAAGAGATCCCATACTGAGTTTGGCAATGGAGTATGAAAACTCATCTTTTGCATGACAAATTCCCAACAACTTTGGCCAAATGAACATTGCAGAAACATTTATGATCGATATTTTCCAAACACTTACCACAAAAAACACAATTAAACAAGTCTTCTATACCCAATTTTATTAGATGATCACTTATGAGTACTCTTTTCCTCAGCACAAGCCATGTAAAACTCCCCACATTTGGTAACACCATATTACTCCAACAAAATGAATATGCTCTTTGAGACTACAAATAGTTATCCTTGTTAAGGATCACCTTGTAACCCTGTTTGACTGAGTAATTTCCATCTCTTGAAGGAGCCCAAAATAATATGATCCACTTTGCCGATAAGATGACTATTTTGGCCGGCTACTGCACAAGAGGGAGGGTGTAAGGAGGGATGCTCGTAGTGCCGCATGAGGCCGCAGCCATCTAGGCTCGGCCTGCATGTAGTCTTTTGGTGGTTGCATGTGTAGTTGGGGGTCGGATTTGTTCTCTTCTTCTCTGAAGCTTCTTGGGGGTGGGTTTTTTACGCTATTTGGGGGGAGGCTCTTTTCTTTTGCAGCAGGTGTGTATTCTGGGGTTGGGGGGTTGCGACCTTGGTGTCCAGTGGAGTGTGCCTTCTTCGAAGGGCTCTTGGTTTTATTTGGGCCTTGCTTGCTCATCTTGCGTTGTGTGCTCTTTGATGGATACTGGAGAATCTTCTAGGGTTTGTCCCAATATGGACTTTCGTTCTGCTTTTGGATCGAACCCCTCTCCACAGGGTTCGAAGATTTTTGATAATAATCTTTTCTCGGTGGAACCTGAGAAAGTCGAGATGGGCTCGGTAGGGGGGCCTAGAATTCCGAAGATTAATGGGTGCCTCGAACGGTGTAAAGAGAGGCCGAGCGTAGTCATTCCAATGGAGATGTTGGTTGAAGACATTGATTATTATGCACGACATTCTCTTTATTGCAAATTCTTAGGTTTGAAAATTTCTTTGCAATTCTTGGAGATGTGGGCTCAAAAGACATGGATGCCTGAGGGAGAGATGGAGATCCGCCTCCTGGCAAATAACTACTTCATGGTTACTTTTGATTGTTTGGCTGATCGGAATAGGATTTTTGAAGGGGGCCCGTATTTTTATAACCAGGTGGGCTTATTTATTAAGCCATGGCATGCTGGCTTCAACCCGACAGAGGAACTTCTGAATCGGGTTCCGGTTTGGGTCCGTCTTCCAAGGCTCCCTGTGGAATGCTGGCGAGAGGATGTGTTGTGCCTATTAGCCTCGAAGCTGGGGAAACCTGTGGGTTCTTCTCAGCAAACACAATTCAAAAAGGTAATGAATTTTGCCCGGTTTTGTGTAGAAATTGATTTAAGTAAGCCATTGCCAGACTTGTTAGAAGTGAGTGCAGGAGATTATTCATGGGTGCAACAGCTGGATTATGAAACACTTCCCTTCCGTTGTCATTTCTGTCATGAGTATGGTCACCTCCTGCGCAGATGTCCAAAGGCCAAGCCTTTGGAGGCTCATTCTTCTCAACCGTCAGCTAATCCACCTAGGGTGGATAAGGGCAAGGACCCCATTCAGGGTTCTGGTGGTAGGGAAGATGGATTTATTCCCGTTAGAGGCCGAAACAGAAATAAAGGTCATAAAAGGACTTTGAAGGACATGCAGGAGGAGGACACCTTCAACAGGTTTGAGGTGCTAGAGGATCTTAGTCAACAGGAGGTGAACCCAGGATTTTTGGATCTAGATCATGGGACTCTGGATATTGATCAGCATGGCCCTTTAGTCGAGGCAATGCTTGCTCCCCAAGAGGAGGGGGGTATGGGAGGGCCATGCTTAGATGAGGTTGGGAAAGATTCTTGTCAGGTTTTGCTCAACTCAGAGGGGACTATGGCTCCGCTTACTGATGGGACTTCGGCTCTAGGGATAGATCGCCAAATGGAGGTTCAGGTTGAGTTGGGTGGTAGTGCTGAGGTAGTGAAAGATAGTGTAGATAAGGTTCACCTCTTGTAAAAAGTTGGTCCAGAGGTGGGCAAGAAGAATATTAAGGCGTCCTCTCAGTTGGGTGTTCTGCAAAAAGTTCTCAAGAAGGGGGGGCCGGAGAAAATTTCTAAGCTCGGAAGGAAGAAGGATGAGGAAAAGATTAAGATGATAGGGGAGACTTTGGTGGAGTCAGGGTCAGTCAAGACTCTGGATTCGCATTTTTCATGCCCCTCGAAATGATAGTTCTCTCTTGGAATGTTAGGGGCTTGAACAGTGGCCCTAGACAAAAAGCTGGTCGGGATTTGATTAGGTGTCATTCGCCTGATGTTCTTTTTTTGCAGGAGACTAAGCTCTCTGTGGAGGGTATGATGGATCTAGTTCCTAAGTTATGGGGGAATGGTGGATGCCAATGCATTGGTGCTCAAGGGTCTTCTGGCGGGGTGGCATGTTTATGGAATCCGCGTAAGATTTGCCCCCTTTGGTGGGTGTCTTTCAGGTCCTCCCTTTCCATGGTGGCCTCTTGTTTTATGTCAGGGGAAATTGCTCTCTTCTCCAATGTGTATGCGCCTGTGGAGTTGCAAGGAAAGCAACTTTTGTGGTCCAACATTCGTTTAGTTCGCAGCTTATTTCCCTACCATCCTTGGATTATTGGAGGCGATTTTAATGCTATCACGGAGCTTGCAGAAAAACGAGGTGGTATTGCAAGGTTGGAGGCTTCTGCATTATTGCTCCAGGACAATATCTCTGCTTTGAATCTTGTGGATATCAAACCTGGCAATGGTCTTTTTACTTGGAATAATAGGAGAATTGGCGATGCCTCTATTTCTGAAAGACTTGATAGATTTTTTGTGTTTAGTTTTTGGGTGGGGGACAGGTGGTTGATAAGCTCTGAAATTTTGGATGGTCGTGGTTCTGATCATTGGCCTATTAAGCTGCGTAGCTGATGTGTGCCTCTAACCTGCAAGGCATGCACTTTTAAGTTCCAACTCATGTGGCTTAGGGATGAATCTCTTCATGTTTTGCTCCCTAGTTGGTGGGATCAGGGGAAGCCAGCATATGGCACTGCCATGTACTCTTTCTCAAAGAGGCTCCAGTATGTTAAATATAGATTGAAAAGATGGAATAGGGCAGCCTTTGGTAATTTATTTCAGGAAAAGCAAAAGGCGCGAGATAATCTAGACCTAATTACCAGACAAATTCGAGATCAAGGCCTCTCAGAGGAGCTGAGTTTATTAGAGGTTGCTGCAACAAAAGAGCTTGAGGAATGGGAGTTAAGAGAAGAGATTTTTTGGAAACAAAAGTCTCGTATTGAATGGCTCCAGGCTGGGGATCGAAACACTGCTTTCTTCCATAACTCAGTTAAGGATCGGAGACAAGGTAATGCTATTTCTTCTATTCTGTTGCCTAATGGGGAATCTTTGTCCTCTTCAGCCTCTATTTCAGCTGAATGCATTCGATATTTCTCTACCCTTTTCTCTGAGGATTCGCCTCCTGCGGAGGAGGATGAAGCTAAAATTTTAGATTGTATCCCGAAGCTGGTGACTAATGAAATGAATGAATCATTGCTTGCTCCTATTACCTTGTCGGAGCTTGAGAAGGTTGTATTCCAGATGAAGAAAGGTAAAGCTCCTGGGCCTGATGGATTCCCCATTGAATTTTTTCAGGAGTTCTGGGAAGTGGTTAAATTGGACCTTTTAGAGGTTGTCCAAGAATCCTTTATGCATAAACAAATGTTGAAGTCCCTAAATGCTACATTTTTAGCTCTTATTCCTAAGAAGGTGGGAGCTAACTCCTTGGATTTGTTTAGGCCTATAGCTCTATGTAATGTTGTGTATAAAATTATTACTAAGTTGATCGCAGAAAGGCTGAAGCCTTGGCTTGATGACTTAATTTCTGAAGAGCAGGGGGGTTTTGTTGCTGGAAGACAGATCATGGATGGGGTAGTTATTGCTGCTGAGGCCATCCATTCTATGGAATCCTCAAAAGATAAATCTATGTTTATCAAGTTAGACATGGCTAAAGCTTATGATCGTGTTAAATGGAGTTTTCTATTTAAAATCCTTGGAGCTTTTGGCTTTGCTGAGGGTTGGATTGAATGGGTTAGGAGTTGTGTCACTTCCTCCTCCTTTTCGGTGCTTATCAATGGTGAGCCCACTTGTTTGTTTGGTGCTTCTAGAGGCCTTAGGCAAGGAGATCCCCTATCTCCTTACTTATTCATCCTCCTTGCGGAAGGCCTGGGAAGACTCATTCGTGCTCAGGTTGCTAGTGGCTTGCTTCAGGGATGGAGTTGGGGAGATGGTATTCCCCCTCAGTCTCATCTGCAATTTGTAGATGATACTGCTTTGATGGGCAGGGCTAAGGTTGAGGAGGCTCTCAATTGGTGCAGTGTCTTGGATAGTTACTTGGCGGCTTCTGGGCAGCGCATAAATGAGGGGAAGTCCTTCATATATTTCTTCCACACTCCTAAAGGTATTCAAAGGAGAATTGCTGGTATCCTTCGGTTTCAGATTGGTTCGCTTCCTTTTTCCTATCTTGGAATCCCTCTTGTTGTTCGCTCTCTCCCCAAAAGGTTTTGGCAAGAGACTCTTGATAAGTTTCGAGGATTGGTCAGTCATTGGACTTGCAGGTGGCTTTCTTCAGCAGGTAGAGTGACTCTTTTAAAGTCGGTGGTCCAGGCTCTTCCTATTTATAAATGCTTTGTTCTTTCTGCTCCTTCAAGTTTTATTAGAGATTTCGAGAAATTGTCTCGTCAGTTTCTGTGGGCTGGTAATCTTCTTCATAGAAAATGGAGTCTTGTGAAGTGGGATGTTGTTTGTAGGCCAAAGCAAGAGGGGGGTCTTGGTTTACGGCGGGCTGATTTGAATGGGCAGGCCTTGGCTGCTAAGTTGTATTGGCGCTGGTGCTCTCAACAGCATATGTGCTGGGCTAAAATTCTGACCTTCAAATATTTGGGGGCAGTAGAAAGTAGGGAGGTATCAAGGTTTAGTATGGAGGGGAAAGGCTCTGTGATCTGGAGTACCCTTAAACGTGGTGCCAAGTTGGTTAAACAGGGACTTTTTTGGATTTGTAATGGGGGTCGAGATGCTCTTTTCTGGTATGATTCTTGGGATGGATACCCACCCATTGTGTCATCTCATCCCCATCTCCAAGATTTGTGCCAGATTTTTGTGGAGGCGGGTTGGAGTCATGTGGCTGATTTTAAATCTCAACAATCTTTGGGTCAAATTTCTGTGTCTAGGTGGAAGAGCCCCTTGGATTGGCCTCCTGGTGGTGCAGTGGAGGATCGTCAAGAGCTTGCTAAGATTTTATCGAGTCGTGTCTGCAATTCTCTCCAAGGGGCTGATGTGCTTGCTTGGGGACCTGACTTGAAAGGAAAATTTTCGGTTGCCTCTGGTTATCAGGTTTTGGATAAACAGGTCTTTGGAAGCTCCCAGGTTTCTTGGTGGAAGCATGCTTGGAATAAATTTGCTTGGCCTAAGTGTAATTTTTTCTCTTGGCTCGTGGTTCAAGGTAAGTGTCTTACTTGGGATAATCTTTGCAAACGTGGGTTCCAGGGCCCCTCCATGTGCATTCTATGTGGTCAGCATGATGAATGCTTATCACATCTATTTTTTCAGTGCTCTTTTGTTAAGACTATCTGGCATCACTGGTGGAATCTTTGGAGCTTACCATGTTGCCATGTCTCTTCTTTGGAAGATTTTTGGAAGAGACAGGGCTCTTCTCCTGCTACAACCTCTTTTCTTAAAATTGCTTGGAGCATTGGTCCTAGTTTGATTGTTTGGCAAATCTGGTTGGAACGTAACAGAAGAATATTCTTGGATAAAAAATTGCTCGTGGGGCAACTTTGGAGGCGAATTCTTGGGGCTTTGCTGGAGACTTTGACTGCAAAGTGTGACTTGTCTGTGCCGATTGCTCCTGGGGACTTGGGTGTTGTAAATTCCCTGGGTCTTGCCACAGGGGGGAAGTGTATTATGAGTAAAGTGCATCGTAGGCGTGGGCGTGAGAGGGTTGCTCGTGAGGGCTTTTGGTGCCCACCTGCTCTAGGGGAGTTGAAAATTAATACTGATGGGTCTTCTAGGGGTAACCCTGGGCATGCTGGGGTTGGTGGTATTGGTAGAGATAGCCTTGGAGTGGTGGTTTTCTTCTTTTCTATGTATCGTGGTTTGCAAACTAATAATCTTATGGAGGCTAGCGCTATTCTCTTGGCGGTTGAGCGTGCGGTTTCCCTTGGATGGCGGCGGATTGTTTGTGAAGCTGATTCTCAGGTGGTTATTGATATGTTGAATAATCAAAATTTGGAGGATGTGAATTGGCAGCTAGCTGTGGTTGTCAAACAGATTATTTCTCTGTGCTCTACCTTGGAGTCCATTGTTTTCCGTCATATTCCACGGGAGTGGAATAGGGTGGCTGATGGGCTGGCTAGATGGGCGTCGGAAAAGACTGATTCTTGGTCTGTGGATGATTGGAGCAATCTCCCTGTTGATATGGCCCCTGTTCTTGAGGAGTGGGTTGCTGAGGATATGAGGTGCTTCTTGGGTGTGAATTAATTCTTGTTGTTTTGGCCCCTTGTGGCTTCCTTCTTTGGACTTTGTAATGCTGTTATGATTCAATAAAGTTTTTACCCTCTTTTTAAAAAAAAAAAAAAAGACGACTGTTCTTGCTTCCAGAACCTAATGAAAACAACTCTTTTGTTCATTAGATAACTGAGGGTTTGAAAAATATTTCCATATTGCTTTTCCTGGAGAGATCTGTACTGCACATACTTAGTCAATTAATTTGGAACCCCATAAAGAAGAAAAAATTGGAATGATTGCTTGAAGGTCTTGACAGTTTCTCAATGGTGGATGGCCATTCCAAGAGTCATCCCAAAAATTCACTTCTTCCCCATTATTGACCTCCCAAGAAACATAATTTGTGATTACTTTTCTGCAAGATAACATGAAGTTCCACATAGCAGATCCTACAGGTGGGTTAGATACTGTGATAATTCTTGAAGGTTCTTGATTGTAGAGATACTTTTCCTACATAAGAGTGCACCATTTGGAATTAGGCTTAGTATACATCTGCCAAACCAATTTCCCCCCAAAGGCTATATTACGCTTTGAGATATCATGCAAACCTATTACACCTTTGTATTTCTCTGACAACATAGAATCCAAAGAGATCAAAGTAATTTTTTTTAACATCATTCATGTTTCCTTTCCATAAAAATCCCCTAATCACTTTCTTTATTTGATCAATTATTGATCTATGTGCCTTAAGGATTGAGATAAAATAATTGGGGATTGCTAACAATACAAATTTTATTAAAAGATACCGC
The DNA here is from genome assembly GCA_007258455.2 of Sequoia sempervirens. Classification (NCBI taxonomy): domain Eukaryota; kingdom Viridiplantae; phylum Streptophyta; class Pinopsida; order Cupressales; family Cupressaceae; genus Sequoia; species Sequoia sempervirens. Next base: position 19,287 of record VDFB02188899.1, on the reverse strand, counting down.
CCTGATAAAGACAACCAACAAGCTTTTCAAGCAATACTTTCAGCTTAATTCTTTCAATAAAATTAGTCCAAAAGGATGGTTTATTAGCACCCATAAAGAAAGGAATACCCAAATACTTACAAGGTAAACTTGCCTCTTGAAAACCTAGCACTTGAATAATCTTTCTTTTTAAAGTTGCTTTAGAGTTGAAGACATATACTTTTGATTTTTGAGCATTTATCTTTTGTCTTGATAGCTCAGAGTATCTATCCAGAATACTTTTTATTTTTCTGGATTCATTAACATTCGCCCTTCCATACAGTAAAGTATCATCTGCAAAAATATTGTGTGTAACTGACAAACTAGTTTGTGGAATATGTATCCCTTGCCATAAACCCTGATTGTGCTTCTCTTTTATAGTCTTGCTCAGAGCTTCTGCCATAATTATAAAAAGAAAAGGTGAAAGAGGATCACCTTGTCTTACACCTTGTGTGGCTCTAAAAAACCTCAAAGCAAAACCATTAATTAATATAGAAAAGAACGCTCCTGATAAGCAATATAAAATCCATTTACACCACTTCTTTGAAAACCCAAACTTGCTTAAAACTTTCAAGAGGAAATTCCAATCAACCCTATAATATGCTTTCATCATGTCTAACTTTATAATAAATGATGGAATATGATTAGTTTTAATAGAGTGAAGAACATCATGTGCTACCAGAGCCCCTTCTACTATTTCTCTACTCAGTACAAAGCCACCTTGCTCTTGTGAAATGATTTTCAGAATTAAATGTTGTAGCGTTTGATAAATTACCTTGGTGAAAATTTTATAAACCATGTTACATAGAGAAATCGGCCTGAATTCAGCAAAAGTTTTAGGCACTTTTTTCTTTGGCAATAGAGCAATATTTGTAACATCAAAGTGCTTGAGGATCTTGCCTAACTTCCTTGATTCCTCCAAGGATAGAAGCAAGTCAAAACCCACAACATCCTAGCATTTTTTTTTTTAAAACCATCAGGGCCTAGGGCCTTGTCTGGAGCAAGAGAAAAAACCACCTTTCTCAATTTGTCCAATGAAAAAGGCTTCATTAGTTCAACATTGTTTGCTCGGGAGATAAGGTTCAGTATTGCTGCCAGCAACTCCTGATCATCTTGCCTTCGTTGTGTAGAAGCAGGTTTAATAGGAGCAAGCAAATTCTTAAAAAGCTTTAAACCTTCTTCCTGGATCTCATTTGCACTTGTCAATTGTTTACTTGTTTATATCTCCTAAATTGAGAAAATGGTTTGTGCTGCTCTTTTTTGTTGCATTGATGCATGAAAAAAATTTGTATTATGATCTCCTTCTCTCAACCATAATTCTCTTGACTTCTTACGCCAATAAATTTCCTCTCTTTTCCCCAATTCTTCCCAAATTAATTGCAGATTTTTCTATTTTACGTTTGTATTGGAATCCATTCCTTTTTGAATAATATGTTCATGGACTTCTTCCAATTTTTTTTCTACTATCTCTTTTTGTTCAAAAATAGTTTTAGAGACTTGCACATTCCAATTTTTAATCTAGCCCTTGATGAATTGCAATTTATTAAATAACTAAAAAAATTTGGTGCCCCTATAATGTGGTGCACTCACCCACCATTGTCAGAGCAAGAGCAAGAAAAGTGGATGCCTGAACCACATTTTCTCAAATTTGAAGGAGGGCTTGTGCTGAGGGGGCATATTCTCGTTCTTTATCAATAAGGAGATAGCATAATGATCTGAACATACAAATGGAAAAATTTGTGAGGATAGGAGAAAAGGTTCGAGAACCCAATTTGGTGAAATCAAGAATCTATCTAACCAAACAACTATTTGTGAAAAATATCTTCTCCTATTCGTCCAAGTGAAACTACCTTTTTCTGGTAGCACATCCCTTAAAGAATTATCCACAATAAAATTCTCAAAATATTCCATAGTTTTCTAGGATGGACAAATACCTCCATGCTTCTCCTTGAGAGATACTATAGCATTAAAATCCCCTGCCACTGCCACTTTTTCAGTCCCCAAACTTTGAATAATTTTTGTTAAATTGTCCCACAAAATTTTCTTATCCTAAGTTGTTATTGGACCATAGACATTAATGAGTCTGAAGCATAAATCAAAAGACTCAACTTTCATTAATTTCCCATTACTATCTCCCCCCATAGCTTCTACTATCACTGATTTTGAGTTCCATAAGGCAATCAATCCTCCTGATGCTCCTTGTGCTGGGATATGCAAATATTTCCATTTACCCCATTTCATTACAGTGGTTTCATAGGAGCTTGTTGATAATTTTGTTTCTTCCAAAACTACCACATCTGCCTCTAAAGAATCAATCTGGCATTTGATGTGGGCTCTCTTGTTAGGGAAATTAATGCCCCTAACATTCCATGATAATATTTTCATTGCAGACGAGGGGAGCAACATGCTCTCCTTGGCCTTTTGTTAACTGAGCATCTTCCATCTAGTGTAGCTTGCATCCCTGACTCAATTTCCTCCCTTATTTTTTCTGCTTTTGACTTTCTACCTCTTTTACCTGGAGATTTCTTAATCGACAGCTGATGGACAACCATTTGTGCTAAGGATAAGGTTTGAGAATAGTCAAACTCAAGCTCCAAAATTGTATCCAATTCCATTTTATCTTCCATGCAACCCTCAGTCAGCAAATTTTCCTTTGAGGTTATTGGGTCAATAACATCTTCGAAAGGATTCAACTTTTCCTTTGCCTCCAAACTTGATTCACTTTGAATTTCTTCTACAATCTAATCAAATAATTCTGAGCCTATTGAAGAGAGTAATTTTTGTGCAAGAGTCTCCAATTGGAGGGAAGTTGGATCCTCCATCTAAGGAGGGATTTGACCCACCAACTACAGGTAGCTGTGATCTTCCCACTTAGATGAGCTTTGATTCTCCAAATGAAGGGATCTTTGGTAATCCAACTGAGATAAACTTTGAGTCTCCAACTGAAGAGAGCTTTGACCCTGATTAAGAACTAGAAGACCTTCCTTCTGAGGAATATCATGCCTCTTCTTCAAAAAATTATATGTGATTTAAATGGGTAACTTCTTTTCCAATGAAGCACATGAAATTTGAATTGGAAAACCATTAAACTGAAATTGGTGAGCTAGTGCAAGCAACTGATCAACTGAGAATGTTACTTTAGAAGACAAACCCCTCCCACTACCAACCTTTCTATACTAATATACTGGCCTGACCGAAGCATTATTCAGCAAGGGAGTGCTATAATCTTTTGACTTGGCCATGTTTAAGTTTGCCATTTTTGAACTAGCTTGATAAGGTGAAGCTAAACTATCTCTTTTCTTAATGCTCTTATTAGTCAAATCTTAACTAGAACAATCACTTATGATTTATTTTCAGACATTGGGGACAAAGCTCTACTATGAGGAGATTGTAAAGAGCTCTCTTTCTTTTGACAACTAGCCATATTAGGGCATTTCGCTTTCAAATGTTCCATAGAATGACACAAAGAACATGTATTTTGATTACTTTCTACTACAATTTCTTGAATCCATGTGCCAAACTTAGAGTTTATATGCACTTCATCAAGGAATGGTTTTGTAGTATCAAGTAGTACACAAACCCTAACAGGTTGTATGGGATTATCATAAAAAGCTTTGTCATGATGAAGGAAGATACCAATATGATTTGCTAAAATTTATATTAACTTAAACTCCCTATACTCTAGAGGTAAGGATTTTAATTGAATCCATGCTGGCAGAAATTTTGACATAAATTGATCTAATTTAAAATTAGGAATCCAAGGATTCATGCATAAACCAGATCCTTCATATTTCTAGGATTTCACTTTATAAACAGCATCCCTTTCTTCTTTTGTATGAAAAATTATAATAAAAATCCCTCCTTTTGATCCAAATAAAATACTTTTGATACCCCTTCCCATTCATCAAATAGAAAATCTTTCAAAGTATCTATATCAAGAATAAGGTCCCAGAACTTACATATTAAGGCCCAGTGATGAAGATCCTTAATTTGATCTTGTAATAAGTCCTTTGAAAATGTGAGTTGACAACAACCTTTTGCTCCATTGTATTTAGTCTTTTGGTAGGTGAAGCTTGGATGGATTTCTGCATGTTTCCATTTTCCATGTTCTATATGCCCTTCTTCTTATTCTTTTTCTTATTCACCTTTTTCTTTTTCTTGTTGGTTTAAGTTTCCCCTGTCTATTCGGCTATTGCTTTTTAACCCAAATCTTTCGGATCCTTTCCTTCTTCTTGATCTAGGTGGTTTGTATCGTAGAACCATTATTGCCTACTTTTGCATGTTGCAAAGTCAGTTTTGAAGGGAATTTAGGATTATAATCATCCAATTTTTCACTTTGTTGCTTTTCTTTCCCACGGAAATATTTGTTTGCATGGCGTGCCTGAGCTGATGAATTCTCTTTATTACCATGATCTGCATGTGCCTTATCTCTTGGATTGAAGGGTTCTTTTGAACGATTTGAAACATTGGTTGCATGCATGTGCTTTTTCCCTTGAGTATGATTCTTCATTGAAACCCTAGCCCCTTCTGCTTCCTTTATTTGATTGATCCTATAGTCAGCTTCACTTTCTCTGTACAGTCAATTAAGAAACCTTAGATTTTCCTCTCTTTGTTTCCCTTGAAACTCTTCTAAGAGTAATGTCGCTCTATCATTTTCATATATGTCAAAAACATCCTTCTTCTGCTTGTTTAAATGTCAGCTATAACAAAACGGCACCCAATTAGGTCTAGAGAATCTATGCCTGATCACAAGTTCCCCATGTCTTGCATGATATATTTTTGTATATCTCGTGGGACCCTATTCAGAATAATCATGATTCCTATAGCCATTATTTGTAGAACGATATGGATTCTTGTCTTTTCCTAAAAAACAACCATTGGGAAGCCATTTTCGCTCAGCCATTTTTGCTATTTTATGATTTCTACACAAAAAATCTCACAAATCACTAGTTTGCTTCATCTTCCATTCTCTTGAATTAAATAATTATTTTTAATTATTTAATTTATTTCTCAAACATCATCCAAAATAAATAAAATCATTTATTTTATTTATTAAATTCAATCTTGCACATGTAAATAATAATTACATTTATTTATTTAGGGGTGGTGGGCCTAGCTCGATTGGATAAAGCATCTTGTTGTAGGAAAGAAGTCATGAGGTCTAGTCTCTCCATTGTCCTTATGGTACCAGATGGCATGTTGCACTAGGGTTACCGATCACATGAAATAGGGGGATGGATACCCGACCGATTCCTACAGTCTAAAAAAAATTACATTTATTTAATTATTAAATACTCATGCAAAATTCCATCTCGCATGTTAACTAATACTTACTCTTAGTTCACTAATCAATCAATTTAGTCCACTCCTTAATCAAATCCACTTCAGTCCCACTCACTTTGAGGCTTCTAAGCAATCAATTCACTCAACTAAACGTTAGTTTGAGTTAACAATTCAATCAATTCTCTTAATTGAATCATGCAACCAATTAACCAACAATCAATTCCTCTCATCAATTCTCAATCATTGATCAATGTCATCGAATATCTATAAATAAAACAATCATCTCCTTCATTCTTCATCTCAGGTTATACAAGAAAAATCTACTCATATTTTACAGGTGCTTGTTGCTATTGTGCTTCAATACAAATACGAGAGAAAAAGTTTTATACCATTTGTTCCAAGGTGAATTAGAGGAGAGTAATGGAGTTGTACTAAGGTGAATTGTATATGTGTGTTTGCAAGGTTTGAATTTATTTAATTCAATTCATTTTATTTACTTCATTTTTGTGGTCATTTGACTATGTTTTGCTTTGAGTATTGCTTTATTCCTTCATCATTTTTCACTTGATTAATTTATGGTCATATGTTTGCATCTAGTTTTTTAGAGGAAGTTGACCTTCTTTGGAGACCTAACCTCATTTTCAAGGTCCCACACCTTGAGGTTTGTTCTATTGTGTCATTGGAATGATAAACAATGTGTTTAGTAGGGTGCAAGACAACAATAACATAACCAAGTTTAAAGTCCTTGGGAAGAGATTAGCAAATAACTTATCATCACACACATAGTCCAAGCATGTAGTATTAAAATATCTTAAGTGTGTTGTAAGATCTCATTCACCATTATACATATTAAACATAGGGATAAAAATCCAACTAGAAAAGGATAAAGATCAAATCTAAAAAATAAGTGGATTATGCTTGATATCACTAGTATGTCCTCTTTATTTCCCACATGTGAAGCATCAAGTTCAATTTCCATCTCATTAAGACTTAAGGAGAGTGCCAAGACTAGAGATAAATACCTTAGGGGTGAATTGGTAACATGCTAAATGATAGATGATACATGGAGTGTAACTAGGTTGGGTAATAGTGTAATGACCTAAGCCACACACCTAGGACATTAGCTGAGATTTTTTTAAAGAACAACACTAACATCCAATATGTGAAATGTCACATTTCACAACAAAGTGCACACAAGTTTCATGTGAAACAAAATGACAAAAAGACACTAACAACGCAAATGACCTCTCTATTACTACAAGCAAGGTGGCACCAACATAAGAATTACCAATCATGAGATAAACCACCACAATGAACCTTTGAGAGAGGAAACAACTTCCAAAGTATTATTGAGTACTAACAAATGATGGAAATCTCTCATGAACACCACATAAGGGTAGGATGAGAGAAATATCAACCTCAAATACCCACTAAAACACACTTGCAAACTCTTACAAAACCACAAAAAGCCCGCCTAAATGGCATAACATCTAGGAGATAACACACCTCAATGAGATGATGCAACCATTAGTTTTTAGAACTAGGAGTAGGATGAGGGTAACAAGCACCTCCAATCCCACCAAAAAATCCTTAATACAACTAAAAAACGAGGAAAACCTTCACAAGAGGTTGCCTTAATAGGAGGTACAATCCCTCACCAATTGGAATGGAAATGGCTCACTTCCATGAAATGACATGCTTCTCAATGCAAAAAGGTGTTATAACTCCTTGAGTGTAACACTTGTTAACAAGGCAACAACATGAGAAGGATCACTAAGATAAGGGTAACTAATTTCATACATAAATTTTCATCAAGAGATGGCTAAAATAATTTATTATCTTACAAAACAAAGGACAATAGCATGTTAAAGGACTAAAATACTCTAAAAGGACACTAGTACACCTGTAGGACACTAGTACACTTGTAAAATACTAGCACCTAGGAAGGACATTGACATGCCACTACATCTGTGTCCTATAAATGCATTGACATCCTAGAACTATGAAGGTGTCCCAAAAATGAAATTGTCTTGAATCTACATTATAGTCTTAGCCAAAGACTAGATAGACGAAGGTTTCAAGATCTCATATCTAGGTACAATAGTCAAGACTCATAAAAATAATAACACAACACAAATAGACTCTGAAATGATTAAAAACAATTAGGAGACCAAGAGGGACAACCTTGCCCAATCTTCAACACATTGACCAACCAAAGAGATGCTTCATACAAGATGGGAGGCTTGCAATGGACTCAAAAATGAGTCCACAAATACAAGGTACAAGGGAAGACATTCCCAACACACCCCATTGGTCCTTCAACTATAATAACCCACTCCAAATTATTACTTTATTATTATTTTTGTAATTGACACATGAATATACTCCCAATTAAAAAGACATAACTAGTGGCTAAAGTCAATCATAGCTACACGTTTCCATTTAAAATGAGTCAAAGGATTCACTTTCAAAGTCAAATTACAATATCAAGATTTACATGGCACCTAAGGCCACATTATCATTACATAGTACATTTCTCATAAAGTACATGAATGAATAACATCAAGATACATCATAGACTATAATAGTCTGGGAACAACTAAGGTTCTTCTTCATTGCTCACCTTCACTGCTGGACGAGAACATGGCTGAAGCCCTTTACCACCCAACCATGAAGCTTATGCTTCCCTGGTATTCTTCTAACTTGAAGAATGCCTGACCCTGCATGAAAATTTTAGCAAGAGAACAACTTGCAAGGTGGAATCTGATGTCTTCCCATACATCAACATGCAATTTCTATCTACAAATTAGAAAAAAAGTGCAAGATCTATGCTAGGAATGGTAGAGAGTGAAATCATACAGTTCATTCATACATACATAATGAACCATATTACTTGGCCAAGCATAATAAGTGTGTTGCAACAACAACAAACAATAGGTTATGGTAAAGCAAACCTATACTTTCTAAACTCCATTTTGGCACCCGTCCCGGAAGGTAACTTTCTAATATAACAGTTATCTACCTTCTAGTAGCAACCACCCATAGGTGCTTTAGTCAACTAAGGTATCACTATTATGTTCTAGTGTTTAAAATATTCTTTCACACATGTCTTCAAAAGAAGAAACAGTATACAAATATATACTCTAAATAGAAATCCAATTCTAGGTTTCACTGAGTATTCCATCAATCAGTCATATCATTCTTATGACCTTTTTCTACTTAACATCTTAAGCATTTTCCCTTTTAAAATATACTAAAAACAAAAGAAGGTATGTCACAAGTATGTGTATGTACATAGACGAAGTCTATGTGCATACACATATATGTGCCTACTAATGTTAAATTTTGTGCATACATTCTGAAATAACCATATTCAGATTGCAATATTTAAATAGTATTATAATTGATGTTGCATTGTCAAAATAAATATTCTCAACAAGTTTATGCTAGCAGTTTCTCACTTACTGTTATACTTTAACATTGTTATTTCCATAAGAACATTCATTGTTTTAACAAAACAAATATTATTTCCTACTAAATAGTCATAAAGTAAGTTGTTTACATGCTAAATAGTCATCAAATCAAGTTGTTTACATATGAAAATTTATTGTTTTAAACAAACAAGTACTGTTTCCTACTAAACAGTCATAAAGTAAGTTGTTTACATGCTAAACAGTCATCAAATCAAGTTTTTTACATATGAACATTTATTTTTAAAACAAACAAGTATTGTTTCCTACTAAACAGTCATAAAGCAAGTTGTTTCCAACTATAATGATATATTTTCAACCAAAACAGAGTTGTTTGCAAAAGAATATCTATTGTTTACTTCAATACATTTATGTTTCAAACTAAACAGATTATAAATAAAGACAAATAATTTTGTTTACTCAGTTAGCTGATCTCAAGTTGTTTACATGCTTCATGATCACTTTACAAGTAAAAGCTCACTGCTTAATAAAGAACTGGTTTTACATTATGAATTGAAAATAAACAAATCGAATAGCCTAGTTTCAATCATATGGACAAAATGCCTAGTATCCAAATCTTGAACAATTTCATCACTTCAATACAATGATTAATTTAAATGATATAAAGAAACCAGGTTCAACATGTCTAATGATGAATTTCTTGAGGAAAACCTCAATGAAAAACAACATAGAAGCTTTAAGTTCAACAATTTCTAATGCCTATACAGGCTGCAACAAAACAACAATAGTAACTTAGAATCGACTAATATCTTTGGCTAGGTATCTTCTCCCTGAGAATCAAAAAGTATAAATATATCAAATCACCCATGAGGGCTTACAATTTTATCCCATGCATGCAAAATTTACACATTCAAGGGTTAGCCATCGATAATAAGATCGAACCCTGCATGGCTTGTTGTTTCTTCAATCACAGAAAATCCTTTCCACCATTCTTAATGAACAGGGTCGATTACCCATTAAAGGAAATATGTTTAAATGCAAAGCTCTAAGAGCTTGTTCATGCCTATTACAAGCATCGACTCATTAATAATATAATTTCAATACAAAAGAAACACAGAGAAATCATAACCTTATAACAGGTTTGCATTCAATCCTTCTTGAGGATCATATTTCCATTACAAACAACATATCAGAATAATTTCTGATTAACCTACGTAAGGTTTAGCATATTTAAATAAAGAAAAAGGTGGTGGTTGAGCCATTGAATACTCTTGTGCCTTGACTTGGCTCTGTTCAATGGCCTCGAAGGCTTTAACTAAGTTGGTTTCCCCACTGCGTAGGCCATAGGCCATGTGCCTACATATGGTGGCAACATTACATATTAACTATTCAAACATGTGGCTTCAAGCCATTCGACACACAAAACAACAACCTCTTTTCTCATGATGCCATAAAATACTTGAATAAAAAATGAAGAGAAAGCCTCTTGCAACAATTGATAATAGCAATAAAGCTATTCTATGCAAAAAAATATGGGATATAATTACCTCCCAATTGACTAAAATGTTGTTCCTTCCTCATATTTTTCCTAATCTTTAGTTCGCCCCCCTACTTTTTGCTTTCAAATTCCCACAATTCTTTATTTTTCCTCCGCCCTATTCTCTGTCAACAACCAAACGATTTTAGAAACAACACTACTTTTTTTGCATGTTTCGTTGGGGCAATGGGGTTATGGCCATGCCACCGACTTCTATTTTGAACACTGTCTTAATGACCCCTGGCAGGCCATGTCCACCATGGATTCACCATGATATTCTTCATTGATTTATTTCCGATGCAAGAACATCCAACGATGTAGGGAAATCTTGCATCACCCAAAAAAAATGTTTTCAATATTTTCTTTAGTTGTTTTGAGTCCCATGATGGCACTTAAGGGGTATAACACTGTCAGGCATCAAAAATAGCAAAAAATAGACAATTACTATTTTTAGTAAGTCGGCCTAAACAGGCTCGTATGGAAGTGAAAATTTACCACAAGGAGCAGAGTTGAAAAACATTTCCGGTCGTGAAAGAATCACCTCAATACCCTACACAGTTTGGGAGAAATTAAAGTTTTTGTCCAGGAAATTTCTCCAATGCAACTTCAAATTTAGATATAAAACTTTAGAGGCCCTGAAATAGATCAAAAAGTGGTTGAACTGACCTACTATTGGTTAATGTGTTGTAGAGATCGTCAAGAGCTTTCCAGCGATATACAATAATAGAAAATCGGACGCGTGGATCAAAAGTTATGGCCCCACAAAGTTAGTCCTCTAAAAAGTGAATTTCATAAAAAATTCTTCCTAGGCCAGAAATCAAACAATGGGACTTTTGGCGCCGAAACAAAAAGGGGAAATTTGAACTTTCTAGAAAATTCTAGGGCAGTTATTGGAGAAAATAAAAAGGGTTAACTGGGGGTTGTAGAAGGTGGCCCTAATAGTGCAGATTGTGGCTCTGAATAGTAGATTTTATTTTTAGAGTTGATTTTGTTGTAATAAATCAAGCCCATGAGGCTATAGCATGAAATTTTTGAGTCTATAATTTCATTTTCTGAAAATAATTGAAAGTGGATCATTTTTTTGTCTCACATATTTTGTGTTGGTATTTGTTGTGATTTTTGTGGGTTTTGGGCAGTGAGGCCCTCATCAATTTCACTGTATGATTCATGATGAATCGGTTATCCATTTGAATTCAATTTGAATTTAAATATTTATATGTACGTATGTATATGTATGTATGTATGATATATATACATATATATTTATAAATATCTATTGGCATTTAAAATATTTCATTCTCATTCACCTTGTATTCGAATATTGTATGTATATATGTGTGTGTGTGTATATATAAATTTACATACATATATATATGTGTGTTTGTGTGTTTGTGTGTTCGATCTACATACACGTATATATATATATATATACTTATATATGCATTTCACATATATAGGTTGCTTGTTTGGAAAGGTTTATAGGTTTCATACACTATCATTTAAAGTAAAGAACTTAAATTTCCAATTTGAGCATCTTTATATAGATATATACACTAAAGAGTAGAATTTTCTTTTCAATCCTTGTTTCAATGTTCTATTCATATCACAAAGTTTGAATAGACAATCTAATCTATGAACCATTCATTTACAAGCACAGACACAATTCAAGTCAGGAAATTACGTTCTCATATATATGAAAATTTAATCAAATACAATTCAACATCCATTTGTGGTGTGTGCACCCAGATTCCAACTAGCTTACCGTTTGATCCGGCTAAACAATCCTACTTCAACTGTGTTCTTGTCCTTCAACCTGTCACACTGCAACTGCACACACTTGCACTTGCAATTTGATCAGTATCGTTCAATTCTTGATGACATATAAAATAATTTTCAAAGATTCACAAAGTCAACATCAGTCAACTCCTTTCATTCATTTTTTGAATATTCTAGAATCTCCATTTAATATATTATTAAATTTCATCAATAATTCAATTTTCCGTATTTAAATAAATATGCAATAAAATTGGTTTATGACACCCTTCCCCTCTTGGAAGAGACATCATCCCAATGTCTAATAAGTCGAATAAAAGAACATCATATCAAATTCTGAGCATTTATGTCTATTTCAACATCTCATCAAAATATGTCTATTTCAACATCATTTCAAAATATATGTCTATTTCAACATCTCATCAAAATATATGTATATTTCAACATCATTTTAAAATATGTGTCAGTTTTAACATCATTTCAAAATATGTCTATATTTCATCATCTCAAGAAATATCATAGTATCTCAATCCAAAAATTTCAAACAAAATTATTGAGTTTCTTCTTAAGAAAGCAAGTGCAGAAAAGAGCGTTCTATTTCTTCCACATCCTCCCAAGTAACATTGTCCTCTAAATACTGGTCCCATTGGACCTTATACTGAGCAATATCTCTGCTCTGCAACTTAACGTTGTGCCTATCCAGCATTCTAATGGGCTCCACTAGCACCACTCATGGATCCTTACTTGCAAGGATTGCTAATCAAGTACATGAGTCACATCAGGATGATATGGTTTAAGCAAAGAAACATGAAACACATTATGAAGTAGAGCCAGAGAAGATGGTAGAGCTAGTCTATAAGCAACTGGGTTAATCACTTCCAAGACTTCAAATGTTCCCACGTATCTTGGGGCCAATTTGGAAGACTTTCAAAATGCAATAAAGCTTTTATGAGGTTTAACTCTCAAGAAAAAATTGTCCCCTGTTGCGAACTGTCTAAGGGTTTAGTTCTTGTCAGCATAACTCTTTTGTTAGTTTGTCACCTCTTTCAATCTGCTCTTAATGACTCGCATTTGCTCTTCCATTTCCTTAAGCATTTCAGGTCCTACTATGATCTTGTCCTCCAGTTTATCTCAACTAATGGGGGTATGATCCTCCCATACAAGGCTTCAAAAGGTGCCATGCCTAAGGATGTATGATAGGAGTTTTTGTAAGAAAACTCTACCAAAGGAAAATATTCTTCCCACCTATACTACTAGTCCATACAATACATTTGGAGGAATTCTTCGACTACCTAATTCACCCTCTTTGTCTACTTGTCAGTCTGAGGATGATAAGTTGAGCTGAAATTCAGTTTAGTCCCCAATGTTGCATTCAAGGTTGTCCAAAACCTTGAGGTCAATTGTGTGTCCCTATCAGAAATGATAGTCTTTGGAACTCCATGCAAACGGAAGATCTCCTAAAAAAAATTCTTAGCCAAGGTCAACGATCCATCCTTAACATTTCCCAAAATAAAGTGTGCAACCTTGGTCAACTTATCAATCACAACCAAGATAACATCATGCTTATTCTTGCTCAACAACAACCCCTGTACAAAATCCATACTGATCACCTACCATTTATACTCATGTATGCCATGAGGATACAATAACCTGGTTGGGTGTGCATGCTCAACCTTGAATCGCTGGCACTCCAAGCATCTGGCTACATACTCCATTACATCCTTCTTAAGTTTAGGCCAAAAATACAGTCTTCAACTCCATGATCATCTTAGTTACACCAGGGTGTCTTGAATAAGGTGCATTGTGAACTTCTTATAAAACCAACTTTCTCAGCTCTCCAAAGTCAAGGATATACATTCTCCTCTAGTACCTCAAAATACCATCTAGTTCAATTTCGTACCCATCGAACTGATGATCCGAAGGATTTTCTGCTAGGGTGCTCTTCACTCTCTTGTAGTGCTCATCTTCTGGCAGATTTTGAATTACCTGTTGTCTCAAGTTATACCCTGTTGTGATCATGGTTGCCATATGTCTTCATCTACTAAGAGCATCAACCACTCTATTCTCTTTCCTTTTTATGTATTCAATTTTGAAGTCATACTTGCTAAGGAATTCTAGCCACCTTCTCTATTGTGCATTAAGGTTTAGCTGGGTAAATATGTATCTCAACCCCAAGTGGTATGTTTTGAGTTCAAATAGCTTTCCCAAAAGGTAATGCCTCCACATATATAAGGCATGAACTATGGCTACCAATTCCAAATCATTAGGCGCATAGTTCACTTCATGTTGCTTGAGATTTCTTGATTCATATGCTACCACTTGTCCGTCCTGTATTAATACTGCTCCCAATCCCTCTCCTGAAGCATTTGGGATTACTGTGAATCTCCCATTAGGATTAGGGATAGTTAGCACTGGTGTTGTAGTGAGCCTCTCCTTCAGGAGTTGGAATGTCTGCTAGCATTTCTCGGTCCATTCAAACCACGTTCCCTTCCTTTGGAGTGAGGTAATAGGAGATGCAATATAGGAGAACCCTTGCAAAAACTTCCTGTAGTATCCTACGAGGCCCGTGAAGCTACAGAATTCTAACACATTCTAAGGCACTAGCCATTCCACGATCACCTTGATCTTTTTGGGGTCTACAAAAACTCCTTTTGCTGAAATGATATGGCCCAAATAGTGCAGTCCATCCTGATAGAATGAACACTTGGAAAACTTCCCAAAGAGTTTCCTTTCTCTCAACCATTGGAAAACTATCCTCAAATGCCTATCGTGTTGTTCAACAATCCTTGATTAGACTAGAATTTTTTCAATAAAAATCATGACAAAATCATCCAAGCAGTCTCTGAATATGCTATTCACATAAGGTTCATAAAGGCTATTGGTGCATTAGTCAAACCGAAAGGTACCACTGTGAACTCGTAATGTCCATACTGAGTTTTAAATGTAATTTTTAGAATATCTTCTTCCTTAATCCTCAATTGATGGTACCCTGACAGAAGATCTATCTTGGAGAACACATTGCCCCCTTCATTTGATCAAATAATTCATCAATCCTTGTGAGTGGATATCGGTTCTTGATGGTAACCTTGTTCAACATTCGATAATCTATACATAGATGCAAAGTTCCATCTTTCTTTTTTACAAAAATAACCAGCGCTCCCCAAGGAGACACACTGGGTCTTATGAGTCCCTTATCCAACAATTCCATTACCTGGGCCTTCAACTCATAGAGTTCTATGATAGTCATCTGATAGGGTGCCTTGGATTGAGGCTCAACTCTTGGAACTAGGTCGATAGAAAAATTGAATTCCCACTTCAGAGGAAATTTTGTAAGTTCATCAGGGAATATGTACTGGAACTCCTTGAGAATAGGATAATCATCTAAATATGGCTACTTTTTGTCCAAATTACTAACATGCACTGCATAAATCTCACACCCCTTCCATCGAGCCTTCTTGAGCTGCATCGCAGAAATCTGTCTAAGCTCTAAGGGTCTTTACATTCCACAAACCTTAATTGGGTTTCCATAATCATCCATACAATTGACCACCTTATCCTCACAGTTCACTAAAGCTTTATGCTCAGTTAACCAATTTATTCCCAAAATCACATCATATGAGCCTAAGGGTGCCACATACAATTTGACCTGAGTTTGAAAGGTTGGAAGTTCTAACTCATTGCAAAATAGATAGGAATCTACCCTTTTCTCTACTCGATTACCATACTCAATTGTCTATGAGTTTTCCATGTATCCAGGTCTAATGGGTATCTTAGCTATTACTCTAGGATCTATGAAACATTTAGTAACTCCAGTATCAATTAAGATGGAGATAGATTGGCCATAGATCTTACCCATTAGCTGAATTGGCCAAGCCCGATACTTTGCCTGCCTATTGTTCACTATAGTGTGGATCTAGTGAGTTTGCTAATAGCTTCCTTCCTTCCATGGCTTCTACCGATGAGGATAATTTGAGGCATAATGGTCACCTCCACAAGTATAACATCCATCATGAGGCCCTTTGCGACCTCTTGGCTTGTCCTCTCTAAATCCCTTCTACTTATGGTCTTCCTTTCCCTTATCCTTGTTTGCTTTCTTGTTCTTTCCACCATTACCATCTTCATCCTTCACCTGTGATTCACTTCCCCTCTTGAGATTATGAATCTGATGGCTCTTGTCTCCCATATGAAATTTCTTCTTCCCATAATGATACTTAGAACTTGATTCGCTGCGAAGATTAAATAATTGTTACAACTTTTGTTCCTGTTTGGTGGCTTTTTGAAAGATTTCATTCATGGTCTGAGGTTCATACATATCCGCTTCAGCTCCTATGTGGGGTTTGAGTCCCATTATAAATTTTTGGATAAGGAATCACTCATCTCCCTGATACTAAGGTACATACTTCAATAGGTTAGTGAAATTTTCCCAAAACTGAATCATAGTCATATTTCCCTAGGTTAAGTTCTGAAATTATGTTACTTTCTTGTCAAAGAAAATTTATGGTAACCATCTCTTCCTAAAAGCTTGGAGGAAGAGTTCCCAAGTGATCTCAACAGGCTGTAGGTTTCGTTCCAACTTCTCATTATCCCACCAAGTCACTGCTTCACCTAAGAGTTGATACGTAGCCCATGCTGCCTTAGTCTGTTCAGAAAGGTTACAGAGTCCACAGTATTTTTCCATTTCTATAATCTAGGCCTCAGCTCTTGTTCCAATAGCCTTTCCATCAAACTTGGGCGGTTCTACTCTTTTGAGGTCTTTCCCAAGCTCTTCCTCAATTCTCCCTTGTGGATCTACCCCTGGACCACCATCTCCTTGATTTCCTTCTATATTCCTACGGTCTTGGTCCTCACATGCCACTCAAAATTCTTCTCTATAAGATCCATGTGAGACTCTTGTCGATTCAGAAGCTCTATAATTTTCTCCAGTCTCTTGTTTAGTATGTTATCGGAACCACTACCGCCCTTGTCTTTCCTGGTGGTCACCATGATGCCCCACACTTATCCTACAACACAATCACATTTATCGCATCTCAACACAAGGTTCTATGAATAAACATTCTTATGATACATCACATAATTTTCAAATGCATACATCCCTCAACATAGAAGATATACACATTTATGCAAGATACAAACATTTTAGAGTCTCTCATTGAACACACCAAAATATCATTTAATTTTATTTATATTTAGGGTGAGTCAATAGACCCTTATTTACAATAGGCTTCTTTGTTACATTATTCCAATTTCTTAGTATCGGATAGAGGACATTTCCTTGGGTTATCATCCAAGTTTACATCAAAATTTACAGAAGAGGATGGTTGAGCACATAGGCTCTCTTTTTCTTCTTTGGTCAACAAGGATGCATCGGGTCCACACCCTAGAAGCTAGTCTCGAATTGTAGAAGGATTTTTTTATTTTAGGTGCTCACTTATCCTCAATATTCAAGCCTCTCTCTAGCTTCAGTCATGTAAGAGCTTGAGCTAGAGTTTCCTCGTCATCGAGAATTTCTAATGGAACCTCTTTCTTGGCTTTTTCTTTCTTTATGTTATTCTTTCATGGGGTTCTAACAGTTTTCCCTTTCTTTTGTCTTTCCTTTGACCTTCCCATTCTTGCATTCAATTCAGGTTCGGTCAGTTCTCAAGACTTCCAAATTTTTGGTCAAGGGTCAACTACCCTAGTCAACTATGGTAGACTAAAAAGGCCTAGAGTTGAACCCTAAGCATTAATACCAAATGTAATAACCCATTCCAAATTATTAATTTATTATTATTATTGTAATTAACACATGAATATAATCCCAATTAAAAAGACATAATTAGTGGCTAAAGTCAATCATAGCTACACGTCCATTTAAAATGAGTCAAAGATTATTATATTCACTTTCAAAGTCAAATTACAATATCAAGATTTACTTGGCACCTAAGGCCACATTGTCATTACATAGTACATTTATCATTAAGTACATGAATGAATAACATCAAGATACATCATATACTATAATAGTTTGGGAAGAACTAAGGTTTGTCTTCATTTCTCACCTCCACTGGTGGACGATAACATGGTTGAAGCACTTTACCACCCAACCACGAAGCTTATGCTTCCCCAGTACTCTTCTGACTTGAAGAATACCTGACCCTGCATGAAAATTTTAGCAAGAGAACAACCTGCAAAGTGGAATCTCGTGCATGCCCATACATCAAAATGTAATTTCTATCTACAAATTAGAAAAGAAAGTGCAAGATATATGCTAGGAATGCTAGAGAGTGAAATCACAGAGTTCATTCATACATACATAATGAACCATATTGCTTGGCCAAGCATAATAAGTGTGTTGCAACAACAACAAACAATGGGTTCTGGTAAAGCAAATCTATACTCTTTGAACTCCATTTCAACACCCGTCCCGAAAGGTAACTTTCTAATATAATAGTTATCTACCTTCAAGTAGCAACTTCCCATAGGATATCTAGTCAACTAAGGTATCACTTTTCTGTTCTAGTGTTTAAGATATTCTTTCACACATGTCTTCAAAAGAAGAAACAAAATACAAATATATACTCTAAACAAAAATTTGATTGTAGGTTTCATAGAGTATTTCATCAATCACTCATATCATTCTTATGACCTTTTTCTACTTAACATCTTAAGAATTTCCCCTTTTAAAATATACTAAAAACAAAAGAAGGTATGTCACAAGTATGTGTATGTACATAGATGAAGTCTATATGCATACACATATATGTGCCTACTAATGTTGAAGTTTGTGCATATATTCTGAAATAGCCATTATACGGATTGCAATCTTTAAATAGTATTCTAATTGATGTTTCATTGTCAAAATAAATATTCTAAGCAAGTTTATGCTAACATTTTCTCACTTACTATTATACTTTAACATTGTTGTTTCCATAAAAACAATCATTTCTTTAACAAAACAAGTATTTTTTCCTACTAAACAGTCATAAAGTAAGTTGTTTACATGCTAAACAATCATCAAATCAAGCTATTTACATATGAACATTTATTATTTTAAACAAACAAGTATTGTTTCCTACTAAACAGTCATAAAGTAAGCCATTGACATGCTAAATAGTCATCAAATCAAGTTGTTTACATATGAACATTTATTGTTTTAAACAAACAAGTATTGTTTCTTACTAAATAGTCATAAAGCAATTTGTTTCCAACTATAATGATATCTTTTCAACCAAAACAATTTTGTTTGTAAGAGAATATCTATTGTTT
>VDFB02188898.1:0-10661 GCA_007258455.2 Sequoia sempervirens | reverse complement strand
AAGCCTTTCCTTGTTCCTTACTACTTTTCCATTCTCATTTAGTTTGTTTTTGAATACTGACTTAGTTCCAATCAAATTTTTTTTGTAGGTCTTGGGACAAGTTCCCAAGTCTAATTCTTCTCAATTTGCAATAGTTCTTCCATAGCCTTGATCCAATATTCATCTTTACATGCCTCAATCACTGTTTTACATTCAACTTCAAAAAGTAAACATAGATTTACCTATTCTTCAGTAGCTTTCCTTCTTGTCAGTACACCTTTGTGCTTATCTCCAATGATCTAATTTTTAGATTGATTCTTTTGCACATACTTAGGAGCTTCAAGAGTCCTTTTTGGAGCTTCTTCCTCTTCAATTTGTGCTTCTATTTTTGCAACTTTTTCTTCTTCCCTGCAAGAAGACTCATTTGATTCATATCCATCTATCATCATTGAATTATTGTAAAAATATTCATCACCCTTGACACTTTCACTCTCAACAATATTTCTCAATCTCTTGTTGTAGCATCGGTAAGCTTTGCTTCTAGTAGGATATCCAAGGAAGATACCTTCATTAAAAACCTTGAATCAAAATTTCCTAAGTTTTCTTCATCTCTTTTGATATAACATTTGCTTCCAAACACTTTAAAGTACTTGACAGTAGGAATCCTTTCTACCATAGCTCATAGGGAGCCTTTGTATTGTTTAATCTTGCTTGAACTATGTTAAGGATATAAATAGTAGTATGAATTGCTTCTCTCTAGTATACTTTTGGTAGATTTTCCTCTTTCATCATTATTCTTACAACTTCTTGAATGATCCTATTATTTCTTTCAACTACTCTATTTTGTTGAGGAGTCCTAGGGATAGATAAGTGCCTCTTTATGCCATGATTCTCACAAAAGATGTTAAACTCATTGGAGGTGAACTCTCCACCTCTGATAGATCTCAAACATTTGTTTTTCATATCTATTTCATTCTCAACCATAACTTTGAATGCTTTAAACCTGTCAAGAGATTTTGATTTTTCTTTGAGAAATATAACCCAAGTCATTCTAGAATAATCATCAATTAATAGCATGAAATACCTATCACCTTGAAGACTTCTTACTCTTGTAGGGACACAAAGATCTATATGTACCAATTCCAATAGTCTTGTAGTAGATTATTCTTTGACTTTGAAACTTTTCCTTGCTTGCTTTCCAATTTGACATTCTTTACAGACAACATTGATAGGTTTTGTAATCTTTGGAAAATCTCTTATAGCTTGAAATAAATTGATTCTTATTAAGTTATCAAAATTTATGTCACATTCATCTATGCCATAGCCAGCTTTCATTAATTTGATTCATAAAGTAGTGACAATTAGCACCTTTAAACTAATTTAAACATCTCCATCTGTCTTCTTCCAACAGCAACCACAGTTCTAGATCATTTTCTAATCTCACATCCATCATCGTGAAACATAAGATTGTATCCTTTTCTACACATTTGTCCAACACTCAAGAGGTTATGCCTTAAACCCTTGACATAGTAGACATCATCAATATTATGCTTTCCATCAAAACTGATGGAAATTTTTCCACATATCTTAGCAAAGGTATCATCACCTAATCTAACACATCCTCCATATTTTTCAAGATTAATAAACTTACTCTTGTCACCGGTCATATGATTAGAGAATCCATTACCAATGATCCAGTAGTTCTTCTCCTATCTAGCATGAAAAGAAAATACTAAAGTACCTTCAGTCTTATCCTTTGTCTCCATAGGGCTTTCCTTCACACATCTCTCAAAGTTAGTAGAAACATATTTATCTTTTAAAGCCATGAACAAGAATTCATCATCATCCTCTCCATAATCAGATTCATCATCAGAAATACTTGCATCTTATCTAACATAATAACTTTTCTTGATCATCTTACATTTGTTCTCCTTTTTTTTATTCAAAAATCTATTTGGACATCTTGAATCACAGTGACCTATCTTTCCACAACTAAAACATTTGAAAGGAAACTTACCACTATACTTAATAGTACCCTTCTCCATTCTCCTTACAAAGTTGACTTATATATCATCAAGATCCTCCTAATCTAATTCCTTGATTTCCTCTAATTTCCTAGCCTTAAAAGTATTCTCAGCTTTTGTACCACTATTTTTTCCAAAATCACTCATCTCAAAAGCGGTTAAAGAGCCATACAACTGATATCTAGTATATTGATTCAAATTATCAAATTATTCAATAGCAGACATTTTATGACTACAGGATTTAGGAAGAGTTCTGAGAATTTTCTTTACCACTTCTAGTTCTTTGAGTTCACCACCAAGACCTCTAACAAAGCAAACAAGGTCATCTACCCTCTACATATAGCTTGTGACATTTTCTTCTTCTGTCATCCGTAAGTTCTCAAACATGATCTTCAAATTTTGCATCTTATCTTCTTTAACCTTATCATCTCCTTCATAAATGCTTTCTAACTTTTCCCTAATTTGTTTAGCAATTTTCAAACTCCTAAGTTTTACCAATTCAAAATTTGTAAGACTATTTAAGAGAGCATACCTTGTTTTACCATTGATTTCATAGGATTTGATCTCATCATTAGTACTTGGACCATTTGTAGATATTATTTTCTCAGTTCAAATTTGAATTCAAACCATTGGTTTGATTGTTACTAGTTTGAATTCATCTGGTGGGTTGCCAACATTGAAAGTTGTGAAGGATCAAAAAGTCACAAATGCAACTGGTTCAGTGTTTGAAAAAAGAGCTATGACAATTGATGATATTATTGAAGTGGATGTGATACTTGCTTCTATGGTCATTGGGTACAATATTTATCACTCCAGCTGGGACAATTCTATATTTGGTACAACAATCTATGTAGCATATTAGATGGTCAAAGAAAATGTAGATTATGACCCGTGTGAGTTACTCCAAAGCCAACTAATTGAGAATCTTGGCAAAATCAAGAAGGATAAGAATAATTCTTTCAAGTATGGTAATTTGTTGCTATGTTTATTCTTTTATTTCATGAATGAAGTTTTGAGAGTTGAGAAAGTTCAATGGAAAGGTGATAAACCAGTAGTTGTTCAAATTAGAGATATCTTATATGGAATTGGTGATAGTAAAAACTAGAAAAATAGCTATCTGGGATTATTTCAAAAAAAAATAGAATGAGATGCAAGCCAGGGAAAGGATTCCTACATCTATTGTGGAAAAGTATAAGGACACAATTTTCTTCATGGTTGATATTGATCAGTGTTTGATGGAAGTTGTTGATCCTAGAATAGTGTGGATAATGCCTATGGTTATGAGGTTGAAGAACACATTTTGGAGCTATATGCTCAACACTTACTAAGTAAACCTCAAAATCCGATAGAAGAAAGGTTTGGTACCTTTGAGGAAAAGAATATGGAAGTTCATGCACAATTGAAGAAGCTAATGATAATCCGGAAGGTGAGAAAAGAAGTGGAAGCTTTTGCAAAAAGCATGGGGATATCAGTTGAAGTAGTGAGAGAAGCTAGGAGGAAAAGAGAACAAGATGAAGTCGAAGAGCCAACTAGAACTAAGTCTGCTAGTCTGGCAACATCCTCTACCAGATCTAGATCCACAAGGAGCTCTACTCTCTCATTCAATCCTACAAAAAATTCAAGTCCTGTGAAAGGTCAAGCCAAGACATATGGTAGAGAAGGAAAGAGGAAGAAGGACAAGAGCACAAGGGTCTCTGTTGTTGTTCTAAAAGATGAAGAAATTGAATCTAATGAAGAGGTAAGAGAAATAAACCATATGGGCACCAAAGCATCTAAAGTCTCTAAGAACAAGCCCTCTAGAGAAGAGAAAGCAAAGAAAAAGGTGAAAATTGATAAATCAAGTATGTCTATAGAGGAAGTGGAAAAATCTTTGATTAAGGATGGTAATCTTAGGCCATTTTTTGAATGGTATGACACTATTGATAGTGTCGGTTAAAGAATTCTTGAAGAAGCTACAATAAAGTATTTGATAATTTCAATATGACTCTCATTGAAATAATGTCTGAGTTACCTAAATCTCTATATGAAGTTTTAGAAATGAGGAGAGTGAATGCAAGAACTGAAGAAGAGAAAATGAGAGAATGGATACTTGTTAATCTGTGTCTAGTGATGTCTATAGAAGAGATGAAGAATATTCTCAACGAAGCAAAAAGGGATTTTAAGACCAAGACAAGGGTGAATAAGTTGATGATTGAGAAAACTGAAGAGGTGGCAAAAGACACTGAGAAAATCCTTAAGGAAATTATGTTAAAGAACAGATACAATGTTGTTTCTAAAGAAGTGCATGTTGAAGATATTTCATCTGGTTCAGGAATTGAAGAGGACACATTTGAGGATAGTTTGAATCCTCTAGATATACATGACACTAATATTCCTATGGAGACTGAAGCTCCTAAAGTTGTACCAGTTGATGAAATTGAGATTCCTAAAGCTAAGGAAGAACCTGTGACTGAAGAGAAGGATGAGGCGAAGGAGATTCTTGTGGAAGCAAGAGACACTGCTAAGGAAATAAAGGAGTTTTTGGAAGAACAATAGGAGGAATTTGATCCTAAACTAGTTAAAGGTCCTATCAACTTGGCTACTTTATCTCCCATTGAGAATCTAAAAGTTGAATCATTTGCTCAAGCCAAGGCAAGGGAGGAGATTCTGAAATCTCATATTTAAGATAGTGAGTTGTTAAGTCTTGCATCCAGTATTCTGGAGAAGATCATGCCTTCATATGTCAAGGATTCATCTGATTCTCCCTCCAGTCAGCTAAAGAAACTTGTTAATTTTGTAAGTACTCACTTTGAGTCACTTGAAAAGTCAGTTATGGATAAGGTTCAGAAGGAATTTGATGCTAAAAGGTTCAGTAGGTTGAAAGGGATGATTGTTAATGATAAATATTTGTTAGCTACCTATGTAAATAATATTCAAGGTGCTTTTTCTGAAGGTGGAAACATTTATAACTCATTCTTATCATTGTCTAAATTCATTAAGGACATTGAAAAGAAAATGAAAGAATATGAGAAATAGTTAGTAGATATCTCTCAAGCATTTGATCCTCTAACCATTTCTATTGGAAAGCAAGAAGGTCAAGTAATATCCCTACTTGACAAGATGAAAAGTCTGAGGCATGAAGAAGGAAAAATTGTTGAAAGAGTATATGAGATGAGAGGACTAATTGGTCCTAAGATGGAGACAATGCTTAGTTCATTGAAGGAAGCACGAGATGATATGGAAATTAGTGATCTGGAAAACCTTGAGTCTACAGAGATGTAATATTACTTATTTTTTGGTCACATGACTATCTTGGAGAGTCTCAAAAAGAATTGGGACACTAGTTTGAGCTTGTTGAAGAGTAATTTTTTAGATATATTCAAGTTTATGTAAGTTGTAGAAGCATGTTTATACATATGCAATTTGTGCATAGAAGTTTTTGTTTGATTTTTGGTATGAAAATTCCTTCCTTTTCCATTGATGTCAAAGGGGGAGTATGGGACAATGAAAAATTCCTTAATCATCTCAGGGGGAGTTGTGTTTTTTAAGTTTTGAAGGTTGGTAGTGTAATTTATGTTGGTACTGATCCGACACTTAGTCATTTTTCACTAAGTGTTGCCATCAATTCCGAAGGGGGAGATTTTTGGCAAGAGACACTACACAATTCATTTAGTATTGTCATTGATGGAAACCCTAGTCATTAATTCAATCCATACATCAACATTTGATCATACCGTAAGTCAGAATGAATTTTTGTGATTAACTGTCAAACTAGAATAGAGCAACCAACGGAATTGTGATCATCAATTCATATGGAATTTTTTGTTATCATTTTTAGTTTTGGATCTTAGGGAAGGTTTTTCGATGTATGATCTATGTTATCCTTGAATCTTAGAGCCTCATATCAATTTGTGTTCAAGTTAGAAGATCTGGTTGATTGATTTTCTGCTTAACAGTGCAAAAAGGCCAACTTGATGAATATAGCGTGTTGTGGATATTCGAGGAGTAATTATTTAAGTTTTTTTATGTTCAAACATGTTAATTTGGTTCCTCACTATGTTTTGGTTGACTTTGGTTGGTGCGCATTGAAAATTATTCATGATTTGAGCTGACAATTTATAAAAATAAAAAAAAATTGTTGAAGCCAGCATGTAGTGATGTAATCTCTTGTTTTGGATATATATAAGTGATCATTTATATCATTTGGATGCATGTATAAAGTTTTTTGATGTGTGTTGTGAAATTCAAAAGGATTGTAGAGTGATTGTGCACAGTTTCACTTGTGCAGAAAAGGATTTGTGATCCGAATTAAAGCAAACAAAGCAGAAGAGAAAAATTAGACAAAAGGTCAAGAAAGTGATTGATGCACACTTAACCAGAACTGTAATCAAGCATTAGCATATGCTATTTTTTTTATTTCATATCTTTTGGATGTAATCCAAATCTTTGTAAGACAATGAGTCTTCCTTTTGTATTTGAGCAGTGAGCTCTAGGCAGTGTGCTTGAATGTATGTGCATTCTTTTTATAAACACTTTTATTTGAGTTGACTCATATTGTGGATTGATCTCCACCATGGTTTTTCCCCTAACAGGGTTTCCACGTAAAAAAATCCTTTTGTTTATGGTGTTGTGGTTGCTTGTTTTGTGTTCATGCATCTTTCTTTTGCTTTAATGTTATAAGTGGCTTAAAGATCAGGTTAACAAAGTTAAATTTTTTAGAACACTGATTCACACCCCCTCTCAGTGTTCCTTTATTCCAAAAATTTACACCATCTTCAACCTTGAAACCATTCTCTAAGGTTGGCTATGCACATCAACTATGTAAATTCAAATTAGGTTAATACCAAAATACTTCCATGGTGGATAGAATTTAAGGAATACCACACCATTCCTTATTTGGGACCCAAATCTATAACACCATGCTACAACACACTTCTACAACTAATAAACATCCACCTCAATCAATGTAAACACTAAGGTTGGTCATTACCCATGTAAACACCATTAAAATTTTAAGTACACACTTCCTTTGATTCAACAACACCCCATGGACAACAAATGTCACCTAAACATAACTTGGAATATTCCATAAACACCTTGAAATCTAACAAACTCCTTCACAAAAACTTCCACTTGAGAAATGTACACCCCCAGTACACTCAAACAACTCTACTATATATTGCAACTTCATAAACTAACTTTCAAAGTACTAAACCTCAAAAAACCTTGACTAAAGAAAGATACCAACACTATCAACACCCCTTCAGATCTGCAAGACCAGAAACCAAATTGCGAAGAAATGCAGAGTAAACATATTTCTCCTAGACACCTCTACAATACATTGTTCCCAAACTGGTGAACACAACTTCTTCTACAAAACAATCTAACACACAAGTTCTAAGTACAATACCTTTGAACACCTCTTATCAACATATAAAAAATGCATAGGTAGATCTTCAACCTAGAGGAAATGCAAAGCAACACCAAAACACTATTGTGCAACCCAAAACAATACTATAGTACACAGTTTCCTCTTTTTATTATTTTTTCTCAAAAGCACTTGGAAACTAAGCATCAAAGGCACACCCTTATCATCTCTAGTACTTCCTCAACCATAGAAAGAATCTTATCAAAGAAAAACTATAGTTTGACACTAGTATCTTACTAATGACAACATAATGCAACTAATCAAAGCATCATCAATGTAACAACACATATTCTTTCAAAAACTATATTCTTCTCATATAGTTGACACCAATGACAACACAAGCTTGCTGACATCAATGAAAACACCAACTACTCATACTTGCAATACTTATCATTCTATGGTGTGGCCAGGCTTTATTCTGGTCTACAAATTAACTTTAATTCTCACCTCCCTCCTCTTAGCAAGATTTCCCTTTGATAAAATATACAACCACCTGTCTAAGTTCCCACTATGCAACCTTACACCTTTCCTCTGTGTACCTCTTTTCGGTGCATTTTTTTAATTTATTCCATTTAAAAACTTTTATTTCATCGGTAGCCCCTCATCTTGGTGGGAGATAATAGTCTTCTTCTCTTCAAGGGATCGTACCCCTTCAATTCCTTTCATTTCTTTGTTTTCATACAACCATTTTCTTTCTCAAATTGATTTAACTCCCTTTAGCTACCTTTCACCATTTTAATTTGTATTTTCAAATGTGGCATGCCAATTCTATATTTTACTAATTTCTTAATATCAACCCCTTGGCATTCCTTCATGTGTTTTATGTCATTTTATCTTGGAAAATATGTATCCTCTTCATTAGATGACACATCCACCTAAATATGTGATCTATTTAGGATCTAGGACTAATTGCTTTTACAGAATGCGTAACGTAAAAGATCAATTATTACAACGATTAATATAAATGATTACAAATTAAATGCTCAAATGAAATAATGAACATAACATTAAATAAATGCCAAGATAAACTGAGAAAGAAAAGAGAGAAGAAATAGAGAGACGAAACCAAAGTTGATAACGGAGTTCGTCCCTAAGGACTACGTCTCCGGGTCCCTCTCCAATGGAGGACCGATCCGATTAGCTCCAAATTCAATTACAATGGCTTCAAGACTATCTCCTTCAAGCATTCAGCAGCATGACAGTACTCTGATATGCAGAAACGTCTTCAAGAACTCTCGAGCATTCTCTCGCTATCTCCACCTGGACTTGTCAAATGAAGGCCTATATCCCTCCTTTTATACAAAAAAACTTCCTTATATGGCTTAACCACCCAATTAATTACATAATCTCCTCTATCAGTTCGTATCATCCTCTGATAGCTTCATTTAGTTTTGTTGATTTTGTTTGTTGGAGGTGGTTTTACATTTTTGTGGCTTAGAAGCCATTTGTTATGATTCGGGCTTAACAACATAACAAAATAAATCGAGCTCCTTATATAGTAAGCGTATCCTTCGTGGTCTAGTGGTGCATATGCATTTTGTATACCGCCCGGTCGGGGGTTCAAACCCTCCGCCGGCCGTTTTTAAACAAAATATTCAACAGAGTGATATCAAAAATAATCCCCGTCCATATTTGGTAGCGCGCACAGCGGTGGTCTATCGGCAGTCCATGTATTTTGTGGCCACGGGGTCGGCGGTTCCAATCCCGCCGGCCTCGGGTTTATCCACTAAATCGGATTTGACAGATGACAAAAAGAACCGCTGCCTATTCTTAGTCAGATGTAACCTTGCGGGTGCAACGGTTGTGCATAAAGTTTGCCGATGGATGGTTGAGGTTTCGAATCCCCCAAGCAACCCATTTTTTAAACTGACTATCAACAACCCTGCGGCCGCACCAAATCACGCAGACCTCGGAGACTTTGCCACGTGTCGCGCCACTATTGGCCTGAACGAGCCATGCTGTCTGCCGACAAGGACAATCGTACGCTGACAAAGATGCCGACGTGTCGATCCCTGATTCATCGGAGATGATGATGTGTCAAGCTGACCAAACTGCCACGTCTGATGCTGACTGTGTTGCCGTATTGTACGGAAGGACACGTGTCACTTGCTGATTGGTCTGTACGATCTGAGTCACCTGCCACGTGTCAGATCAGAATTCGCCCTTGTGTCCGTACAATATGGACTGCCACGTCAGCATGATGACGTCATCAGTACCCTCTGAGTTGACTGAAGTTTGACTGCTTCTAACTCGAGCATACGACGTCAGATTTCAACGAAATGAACGCCGCCGGAATCGTCTCGACGAGCTCTTCGCGATGACGCTGCTTCCGTCAATTTCCGAGATGATTATTTTTTCCGCCTTTTGGACGCCCCTGAAACCAGTTTGACTGGAAGTTTGACTGGCCGTAACTTGCACAAACGGAGTCCTTTTCGACCCGTTCAAGTTGCGTTGGAACCAGGACGTCGTTCTCTTTCTGATGAAGCTAAAATCTGGAGCATTGGGAACACTTCAATTTTCACTGAAAAATTGTCCCCCGGATCAGGCCTCCCCACTGGAGAGCTTTAGGACCTCCGAAAGCTTGATTACTTGGAAAGTAAGTGAGGGTAAAGTTCCCTCATTTTACCAATCTCCATCCATCTTGCTTTGCTTGGATGCATCCCCTTCAGGCCCACTCTGAGGTACTCAACATCTCCTCTTCGTGAAGTTCTGACATTCCTGTCGAGAATAACATCTTCTAGCAACTCTGACATGTATTCTGGAGAAAGGTCATCAACTGATGGAACTCGAATGTCTGAGACTTCATCTAGGATCATTGGAGGCTCATACAATTTCAAATTCTCAACATTGACAACCGAGTAAATATGCATGTATGGAGGAAGATTGAGGCGGAAGGCATTAGTACCAATCTTCTCAAGGATCTCAAAAGGACCATATCTAATTGGTTTAAGCTTTTTACCTTCACCTTGCATCCTTTCCTTGCTGATATGTAACCAAACTCTGTCTCCAACCTGAAAATGATGATCAGTGCGATGCTTGTCATGGCGAACCTTGTATTTTGCTTGGCTCGTTCTTAAACTGCGGCTTCCACCGCCTCGATGAATTGCTTGGACTTTCTCGATGAACTTCAGCCTTCTCGTGATCATGGCTGCATTCCATCTTCAACATCATTTTTCCCAAAGCAAAATCCACGGTGGTCTTGGGTAATATAATCAAAGTAGGTTCAAAGGAGACTCTTAGGAAGAGTGTGT
>VDFB02188897.1:0-12801 GCA_007258455.2 Sequoia sempervirens | reverse complement strand
TTTGATAGAATGAACACATAATGCCACAGACCCTTCATTGTTGAAAGGAGAACAAACAACTAAGGCTTATACAAGCACAAAGAAATCATTTAGATCCTTTCGCGAGAAGCACCCATTAAGGTTCAATAGAAAATGGTATACTAGAAATTGGATATATATGCTTCAAACCCTTATAGATCTATTTTTCCCCAAAAACATAATGCAAGATCTAACACAATTTTTAACAGGGAATGAAAGAGTACAAGAACATGGTCAAATCCACTATAAATCCGAGTTAGAAAACACAAAATCCAAAATTAACAAGAATTAATCATCAAAACTATATCCAAAAATATGATCTAAGTGACACAAAGCACGATTATATGCAAACAAAGAGTAAAATATAAGATAAAAGCCACCTGGGCATAGTCTAATGCATTCCTTCCTTCTATTACTTTGATTTGAGAAACAATACAAAATATGCTAAGGTCAAATAACCAATTCAGACATTTATCTTGAAAATTGATTACAATTAATATAGGACAACAAAAAATTATGTAAGAAATCTTCCACACCAAGGAGAGGCTTGGAAATTCCCTTTTCTAGGACAAGGGAAGCAAACAAGCATAAAGAACTCTCCACCGCCTTAAAAAAAAACCCTAATAAGTGGCAATTCCCTGAGATCCTGACAAAAATCAAATTTTATCTTGAAGATCCTAAGCAATAAAACTTGAGTTGCTTTGTTCATGATAATTGTGTAACAACCTGCTAAGCTGGAAATTTAGGAGCTGTAAAAAATCTTCCCTATCAAAGGAAAAATATGGCATCGTGAAAAATTTGACTGACAAAATATGATTTGATAATCTACAACATCGACAGGTGATATGAAGTGGAAACTGGTGTCTATGATGCTTAAAAAATACCAAAAACATCTAAACCTAGCAACACACTTTGAATATGTCATTCTTGGCGCCGTAGGACCTTGCCCGACAAAATTCAGGATACATGGTGCAATGGCGGGCTTTACCTCAAAACTTCCTCAAGTTTCTTAATGAAAACCCCACAGATCGGCCATGTGTCTCACTCCACACTTGAAAGTGATATGATATTAAAATTCATGTAGCCACTACGTGGCATGTAAGTGCACTTTGGCAAAGGGACAATTTGCGACCTCCAAGAAAGTGTTCCAGTACGACATGTGGTAGGGGTCGTTAGTGAAGAACTTGAAGATGGTAAAAATGAGAAAGCTTGCAAGGCCGAAAAGCTAAAGAAAACATATTAAAACACTTAGAGTGAAGGAAAGCTCTACAATCTTTGGCAACTCACAAGGGGCATGTGCTTTGTTGTGCATTTTTTGCACACACGCCCCGCTGAAAGTAGGGACCCCCTCTCTTTTTCTTTTGCCTTCATTTTTTGACTTTGGGGACAATTTTCCTTTGGATTTGGGATGTTTCCATGATGCCTAAGTGAACTGTAGAGGTTTCATTGAGTTTGGAAGAGTTGCAGAAATTTCAAATTGTGAAAGTCCATTTGCGGGTTTCCATCTGTGGAAGTCTGTCCGTGGATTTCCGTCTGCTGAAGTCCATCTACAGGTTTCCATTTGCAGAAGTCTATCCATAGGTTTCTGTCCACAAAAGTCTATTTGTGAAATGTCATTGCAAACAACGTCGGACCATACGGCTTTCGCATTCCAAATCTTCACATTTCAAAAAGGGGTACAAACTTTAAGTTTTCAACATCTAGGGCCCATAAAATGATTTATGTTTCCACATGCCCAAAGAGGTTTGAGTCAAATTCGCCAAGTGTTTAGACATTGTGGAAATTTCACTGCGGAAGTCCGTCCACGGAATGCCATTTGTGAAATTTCATTGCTAATGGAGTCAAACCCGACTTCTACATTCCAATTTTTTGTGATTTTCAAAATGAGTCAAGTCTTAAAAGGAAATATGTCTAGGCACTCTTTCTACCCCTTTTCCCATGTGCTAAAATTAAAAATCTCAAATTTACTAAGTTTTAAGACTTTGCAGAAATTTCTCTGTGGGTCTCTGTTCGCAAAAGTCTATTCACGGGTTTTCATCTATGGAAGTTCGTCTGCAAGTTTTTTTCCATGGAAGTCCATCCACGAGTTTCCATCCACAAAAGTATGTTTGTGAAATGTCGTTGCAACTAGTGTCAAATCCTCTAGCTTTTGCATTCCAAATTTTTGCATTTTTTGAAAGGGGTCAACTCATTGACAAATAGGTCTAGGCACCCTTCTAATGCATCTTTCATGTGCTTAATTTGAAAAAACTCAAAATTGCTAAGATTTGTGGCTTTGTGAAACTTTTCATTTGGGAAGCCACCTTGTAGATGTTGTGGTCCCCAATGCCATTTTTATGGTGCAAACTTGTCTGGCTTCCCACCTTCCGACTTCCGCGTTGCTCTGACCCTCAAAAGTGAAATCTCCTCAAAATTCAATCTCTTGAAAAGGAAGGTTTCTCGAAATGTCGAAAAGGAAACAACTTCTGAAACAGGCCTCCCAAGCCAGAAATTTCTTTTTCTTGAAATAGAAATTCTCCAAAATGGAATTTTTCCTTAAAATGCAAATATTCTCAAAATTGATTTCTCTTCCAAAATAGGAAAATTTCCAAAAATGGAAAGTTTCCAAAATGGAAAGCTTTTTCGAAATATGAAATTTTCTTGATGGACTATAAATTGATAAATTTTAATATTTTTGGAGGTTTAAATCATGATATTTTATGATGCAGGTGCTTCTTAAGATGTTTGGAGGGATAAAGGATCAACTCATTGAAGGACCAACAATGAAGCCATGCCATCTATTGGAGGGAGGAGTAAATAAATTAAATGGACAAGATGAACATGCATATGATTCATGCAAGGCCTTATTCACTAGCAAGTCAGAATTCTCACAACATGCCAAGATTTTGGAGGTTACAAGGAAGTTCCTCAAATATGTTGTTATACAAAAGGAGGCTGGAAACAATCTAATAGAAGATAAATATTTATAATTTCCAGCTACAACCGGTATTGGCATGGTGTGATGGTTTAAAGGTGGTGTTGTTGTTCTTGCCACCAAGGTTCAAACCCGTTGGGGCGGTGTTGTTGAATGGTTGTATTTTGGTTCATAGCTCCAGTTCAAAAGTGTTTACCCCTTGAATAAAAATAATAATTTCCAACTATAGGAAAAAATAGGCTACAAGACAAAATTGGCTAGAAGACAAAATAGACTAAAGAAAAAATGGTTGCCATTTTTATATTGTGAAATATTGTACTCATTTTGAGTGATGTGAAAACCCTAAGCTAGAATGAATCTGAGCCATTCATTGTAATTTAATCTTGGCCATTCATTCTACTTTTTGAAAACTATAAATAGGGGCTTTCTCCTGATTTGCAAAGAGAGATGAGTTGTTGTGTAAAGGAATTTTGCTACAATATATAAGAAAATAATTAAAGTTGATGGTTTCTTGTGTATTGTTCATTATGTACATGTGCGCGATTCAATCTCCATGTTTGTATCAACATTTTTCATTTCTATTTAAGTTTATTTCAACTGTTAGTTCATGTTTAGCTTTAATGGCAGTTGTATGTTGTAGTATTTGATGCATTTCTAGCTCATACTTTTTCTAATTTGTTGTTGATAAATTGCTATGTAAAGTTAGTCTGAGCTCCTTTGAATGTTGCACTTAAGTTCAATTGTATGTTCATGTTAAATAGGTGAGGTGTAGCCAATCCTATAAATTTACCAAAGAGCAGCAGAAGGGTGCACTATTTTGTGACAAGACTATCCTTGGATTCTGGCTCTAAAATTTCAGTTTGGGAAGTACATCTCTTGCCAACTTCAACCATTGTTACTGTTGATCATAGTTTTAATCTTAGGAAACTTCTAAACTCTTTAACCTTTTGATTTTTATTTTAAATCTGAGTTAAACTGACAATTTCAACATCACAGTAAATCCAAATCTAATGATTGAAACAAGTTTCAGACTGTTGTCTTAATAGTTGTTGTCACTATTCATTCATTTCTAGAATTTTGAAACTTCAGTACAAACCCATGAAACTTCCATGCTTCACAAACCATAAAGGCCCCTTGTGATTACCAACAAATCACACGTCAACACTGAGTTGTTTTTGCATAGTCATGACCTAACATCTGAGAGACCTTGGGATATTTTCTACAACTTATTTGTAGGGAGTTATCTTTCAAGAGACACATTACACTTGCATTTTTTCTGTGTTGAGAACTGTAAAAATACCCATCAACACACTTATAGAGGCATAGACCCAACAAAAAGAATAAACAAAAAAGAGGAAAAAGAGACATGTGATCCTTAGAGCTTAATGAACATGCAATGCAAATACTCCCAATTTGTATCAAAAGGTAGAACCAACACACGCAACATTTCAGAAGCTCAGTCTAAGTTGAGTATCTCTTTAAAAGAGACCTCATCCAATCTTTCTTACACAACTTCGATGTGAAAGTAAAGTCAAGCTAGTGAAAGGATTATTTCTTCAATCTCTTATGCACTTGGTGATGGGCTTAGAGTTTGGAGGGTTGACTGATCTTGTTGCTTTCCTTCTAACACCTCCTTGATTTTCTCTTCAGTTAACACTGCCCCATTGAGCAAGAATGGAGAAGGAAATCCCATCTAGATCAAACCTTGGAAATCTTCCCTCATCCTATTGATCTTATTTGTTAATGCAGTCTGACAATTTTCACCCCTTTGTGCGGCCTAGTTACAAACTACAAATTCATTTTCTTTCTTTGTAGTTGTTCTTTTTTCTAGTATCCCAGCACTCGCCAGAGTCTCTTCAGTAGCTTTATAGAGCTTGATAATTAAGTTCTCTGATTCCATAGACCGAGGAATGACTAAATGATTTGATTGATTACCAAACTAATTTTTGTACTAAGCTCCTGCACATCTGCCATGAACCTTAGAGCAGACCTTAGGGATGTCATCACGACCTTGATATTTTCCCAATAGGAGAAATATATTTTTTGTAGCACAAGGATAAATTCAGCCCTTCATGCCCTAGCCCATTCTTGTTAAGTCTAAGACTCTTTTTTCTTTATATCTTCCCTCAACTAATTAATTGTTTCCAAAGTGCCTAAAAGTTTGAGGCGCAATCATTCTACTTCTTCACTGTGGGCTTGCAAACTAGACTCGAAGTTTTACTTTTCCCATTTCTCTATATCAATTGCCACTTGGGCTCTTCGTAGCTCTTCCTAGAATAGGCTTTCTTGATGTTGAATATCTCATTGTAAGGAAGCTAAGGTAGCAAAACAACTTCCTATACTAATCTTGAGAGGAGAATAAAGCAATACTTTTACATATCTTTAACAGTTATAGAAACTTAAATAGAAATAAACATAAATATCATGCATACCATGACAGTGATTTACGTGGGGAAAACCCTTCCGGGAGAAAAAAATCCACACTCCAAAAGTCACCCAATACATTATTTAGTAAATCACAATTATTACAATATACTTGCAGAGCAAGCTTCTCATAGGAGTATCATCACCAAAGATCAAGAGACAAACTGACTGCTATCAAACTCTCAAAATATATCACCATCTCTCTCACAATCATAATACAACACCCTCATAAAATAGGATTACATTCTAAGGCAAGGCAAAACAACAAAATATCCACCATTAGATCTAAAACCTAATAACTAACAATCTAGATTTACAATGTATCATTTATTTAATGAATGTCAGCAATTTTAGGAGTTTACTAAAAAAGTTAACAAAAAATTCTTTACATGCATCTGACTCCTCCCCCTTGATGCCATTATATAATACACCTATCGGTGTAACTAGGAAATATATATATATATATATATCCTATCAATCATAACCTTTATATAATTGCAAGGTTGAGACATATTCTCCCAACAAATTTCATAATTTTAAACACCTTGCAAGAGCAACAAGAGGGAGAACATTGTTCTAATTGTTACAACAAAAGGCCCATAATATCTTAACACCATCTGAACTTCTCTATGTTCATAGGCTTAGTTAAAGAATCAATAACATTCATCAAATTCTCCACCTTAACCAGCTTCACCCTACCATCTTCGACCATATCTCTAACAAAATGATATTGTACATCAATGTGCTTGGTCCTAAAGTATGAAATGTTAGGTGCTTAGCTAGACATATCTCACTCTGACTATCGCAATAAATTGTCACTAAACCTTGTTTTATTCCAATATATAAACACAGTATCTTAAGCCAAATGGCTTCTTTACAAGCATGAGTAGCTACTATATACTTTGCTTCAATAGTGGACAAAGCAACCATAGCCTATCACTTACTCATACAACTAATTGCACCGCCAAATAAAGTAAATAGATAAGCATTGGTGGATCTTCTGCTATCAACATAACCTTCCTAATCTAAATCCACATAAACATGAATATTAAGGGAAATCTCTACTTTAGTCACATTAGTATGATAACACAAGGAATAATCTGGAGGTGTCGTGGCAAAAATCTTGTAAGACCCTTTTTAACTACATCCCAATGAACTCTACCAAGATTAGACATATATCTAGAACGAACTCCCACTTCTTGGGCAATGTATGGTCTAGTACTAACCATAACATCCATCAAACTTCTAACTGCACTCTAGTAAGGAACTCTTCTCATGTCTTCCATCTCTGATGGAGATATTGGACAATCTAAAATAGATAACTTTGTTCCAATTGAAAGGGGAACACACAATGGTCTACAATCCTACATGTTAAATCTATGTAAAATTGAATTGGCATACTTGCTTTGGCCAAGCCATAGCTTTCTGCTCACTCTATCTCTTTTAATTTCCATCCAAATAATGTGTTTAGTTGCACCAACATCTTTCATTTCAAATTTAGCATCAAGTTGAGATTTCAGTTTTCAAATCATACCTTTCCCTTTTCTAATAAATAACCTATCATCAACATATAAAGCAATAAATAGGAAATGATCACCATCAGTTTTATAATAAACACAATGATTTGATTTAGAACGTGCTCAAATCCCAAACTCAACACATATGTATCAAATTTTTGGTACCACATCCTAGGACTTTGTTTTAAGCCATACAAAGATTTCTTCAATCTGCAAACCAACTTACTTTTATCTTTCACCACATAGTGCTCTGGCTGTGTCATATAAATATACTCCTCCAAGTCACCATGAAGGAAAGTAGTTTTCACATCCATTTTCTCAACCTCTAAATCATAAACAACAACAATAAAAAGGAAAATTCTAATGGATGTCATTTTTACAATAGGAGAGAATATCTCACCATAATCAACATCCTCAATTTGAGAGTAACCTTTTGCAACCAACCTTGCTTTGTAATTCTCAATACCTCCATTTGAACCAATTTTTTTCTTGAACACCCATTTGTAACCAATAGGTTCTCGTCCTTCAGGAAATGGTACAAAATCCCAGGTATCATTCTTTTTCAAAGATGTCATTTCTTCATCAATAGAAATCTTCCAGGATTCTACATCATTCATACCTAATTCCTCTTCTATAGATTTGGGTTCATCCATATTAGTATTCAAAGAAAAAATACATCTCCAATCATCAGGTGTATACCTCTCAGGTGGTTGTCTATTCCTTGTAGACCTATGAACAAGTTGAGTTGGAGATTCTACCTCCTCTTCCAAAGATCCAAAGCTAGATGATCTATCCTCAACTTCTTGTCTATCCTTGGGCCTCGATTCAACTTTCTTAGGTGTAGAAGGAAATTGAATCACATCTTCTTGTTTGCTTTGTTTTGGAAGCAATGTAACAAAAGAAGTCTTAGTTTCTCTAAAAATAACACTTCTATTATATTACCTTTTGTGCAACGAGATCCCAAAGATTGTATCCTTTCACACCATAACTATATCTGATGAAGATACATTTCACAGCCTTGTTCTCCAACTTTGTTCGCCTTGGCACATGTGCATATGCCTCACAACCAAAAAACTCTAATATTTCTTATTGAATGCTTGCCAATTCAAATCCATGCCTCTATAGGAATCTTATCAACAAGAGTTGGTTGTCCTTTAATCAAGCAATGCAATGGCAATAGATTACACACAAACTTTTTAATTCTAGTCCAACACCGCCAACATAATCCTAGCCCCTCCATCATTGTCTGTTCATTCTTTCTCAAGAATCTCCATTTTGTTGTGAAGACAAAGTTTTCTTATATCCATGAATACCACACCTTACAAAATCTATCAAAAAAATAATTAGAGAAAAAATTCACCACCATTATCGCATTTAAACATTTTATTTTCTTCCAAATTTTACACTCAAATCATATTGATTTAAATTTTTAAATCGAACAAAACTTCAAATTTACTCTTTAGAAAATATACCTATGTCATTCTACTATAATCATCAATAAATGAAACATAATATGTGGATTTACCAATCGAAGGAAAATCTATAAGACCAAACACATTATAATGAATAAGATCCAAGACACCACAAGATTTATGAGAACTCGAAAACTAAACACAATTTGTTTTCCATAAATGCAATACTCATAGAAACTAAATTCAAGATTACAACTGTAAAACCTTCAACAAGGTTTTATTTTCAAGGTCCTTACACCCTTTTCTCCAATGTGGCCAAGTCTCTGGTGCCATAACATATTTTTCTCTACAAGTAACTTTGTTACAAAAGAAATAGCGCCCTTGGGTACCCAAAAGCCATGACCATCTGATGAAGGTGAAACCCTCACTTCTTCCACAAACTTTTTTTTCATAGAACTATTATTGCACTCAACAGTGCATGCATCAATCTTATACAATGTGTCATATCTGACACCTCTAGCAATCACCATAGCACCTCTAACCATCTTGCATCCTGCATCAAAAAATACTACCTACACATCAGCATCTATTAGTTTTCTTACAGATAATAGATTTTGCGCTAATCTAGGGATATGCAACACACCATTAATCCCTTTTATTCTACCATCAAGAAACCTAATTTTAAATTTACCATGGCCAACAATGTCTAAATGAGAATCATCACCCAAGTACAGCTTACCTCCATCAATTTTTTCATATTCAAAAAACCAATTTTTATTAAAGGTCATATCGAAAGATGCACCTGAGTCAATTAACCATGCATCATTACTTGAATGAGCTGCCAAAGCTGCAATGAATGTGTCGCCATCTTCCTTCTCAGACTTAGAATCGAAATCAAATTTCTTTTTTTTCTTCTTCTTTTCTTGTTTGCATTCCTTACGAACATATTCAGGCTTACTACAGTTTCAACAAATAACTTTTGGACTTTCTATGAGATTTAGATATCTTCTTGGACTTGGATTTGGCATGCTTCTCATTCTTCTTTCCTTTTTCCTTAGGTCTTCTAGGAAAATTTAGGGCTTCCTTGGCAGTGATGGATACCTTCCTCCTCATCTCTTTAGAAAGAAAAGAACCCACCAAATCTTTAGTCTTCAAAATAACAGAAGTACTCCCAATAGCCATAACAAGAGAATCCCACGAGTTAGGCAAAGAACAAAGCAAGATCTGACATTTTTCCTCCTCGTCCATTTTGACAATTAATGGATGCTAATGAGCCACCACCAAATCCAATGCTTCTAGGTGGTTTGTGATTTGTTGGTGTATGTGTGTGTGTGTGTGTATATATATCCTATCAACAATAAACTTTATATAATTGCAAGGTTGAGACATATTTTCCCGACACTCGCTAGCCTTGCTCTTGAAGATTTGAACAACAGATAACTCCTACTACATCTTTTGCAGCTCTTCCATCCTTCTTTTGAGCTATTTCTTCATTGATTATTTGGTGCTCTTTTCATCTGAAACTTGGGATTGGGCATTGGCCAATTCTATTTGCATATCACTCTTCTCCTTCTCAAAATGTTCACATAGCTTCTTTGCTTGGTTTGAAGCTTCATACCATTTGTATTGCATTTCTTGTACCTCCTTTTGCAAATCTTTATACTCAAGAATTCCATTGTTCCTTGATATGTCGAGAGTCTTTTTTCTCGTTTCGCAACTCCTTTGTTGCTTCTTATAGTTTGGTTTTTAAAATATCTCCCTCCTTGCATTTGGTCTAAATTTTGAGTGACATTTTTTCAATTTTGACTAAAAGTTGATCCTTATCTGTTTGCATAGTCTAAAGTGATATAACTGCTTCACTTTGTTGTTCTTGTGTATGCCTCAAATGAGTGATCTTTGTGTCTTTCAATTGTGTACTTCATATTCACTGACTTCGCCTCTCACTTTTTTAGTTTTCTCTCCAACCTTAGGTAGTTGATGGATACTACCTTCCATGCAGCCTTCATGAGACCTATCTTATCGCAAGGGAGTGATTCGCTTAGATTAAGGCCTATAGTTTTGATTTCATAATCTTTGTATTACATTTCCCCCTCTATCTTGGAGGTCAGAGGCTTCATGGTTGAAATCATTAAAGACTTGCTTTTCATCAAAGCATGCTTCTAACTTTAGGGTGGCTAGAGCTGTTGTGGCCTTTGTTAAGTGCTTTTGCTTCCTTTCCTTGTGAGCTTTCTTGTATAAATTTATTTGAGTATGAAGATATTGAGGGGACTCAATACTCTGTGAAGCAATAGGGACACTAGCAAGGAGGCCATAAGGAATGGAGTGAAGGGTATTCTCAGTCAGTTGACCTTGGGGAGAAGTTGTCAAGAATCTTAAAGCTATTGGAAAAAAAGGTAGGATGCCTCGCCAATAATGTGAGGTGTGTAGAGTGCTCATCAAGGTGAGAGGAGCAATGGTTGAGAAAAAGGACATATGGCTAAAAGTAGGAAAAGGTGATGAGACATGCAATATGGGTTGCTCTAGTGCCGAAACCTATGCTTTTGACAAGGAAATTAAAATATCATCTATGGATGCAGTTGAAGATGCATACTTTGTGTGCGAGACTTCTAAAGGAGAATCAATGATACACATGGCAGGAGGTGTAGCAAATATGGGTGGGTTGATAGTGGTAGGTAAAGCAACTTAGGTTTGGGATGGAAAGGTCAAAGAAACCAAAGAGGCAAAAGGAGAAAGAATGGAAGGTGAAAAATCTACCTACACCACGGGAGCCATAGGTGTTTGTAAGATATAAAGTACCTCATTATTGTCCTTCTTTGGAGGTCCCTGCTTGCTTGATCCTTGGGCTCTTTTCTTCTTCTTCATTGGGGGCTTGTTTGTTGTAACAAACCGCTTGGCCATTGAGCCGATCAACCTTGAGCTCCCTGAACTGTCGAAGCCTTTCTTGTAGGTCATCAGGTCCGTGTCACTCTTGTTGATATAATAGTAGAATCTAAGGATGGTCGCTACTCCTGGACTCATGGTTCTTCTTTTTATTTTTTCTTTTCTATCTCAACTTGCAAGGGTGGTGAGTCAGAATTTTTTTCGGAACTAGACCCGACCTCCCCATCATAAATCTCCTTAAAAGTTTCATTTGTGGGAATTGCTTCATGCAAGGCGCTTATCTATTTGACTTCTTTTTTACATCTCCTGAAATCAACTATTTTCCTTTCAGACCACCCCTTTTCTTTAGTTGTTGCTTCACGGTCTTGTCCATTGGGATGACTAGCTTAAAATCTCTCAATATTTGATATAAAGAGAGCCATGGGGGCCATACAAATGGTAGGAGGGCCAAGTCAACATGTGTTTCCTTTGTGTCTTCTAGATTTTGCTTTGCCTCCCAATATGGCCATGGCTCATGCTTCATGGGTAGGTACCCATCTAGATTATACTTTCATGTATCGCAAATGAGACCAAGGTTGAGATAGGCCAACTTGTTGGTCAATTATTTCCCTACCTCTCTCTTCATGAGCACTACCTTGCAATTACCAAAAGTGATAGGGGTTTTATAAAGCATCGTCTTCTTTTTTCTAGTGTCATACACATTATATACGATCGAAAATTTTCACCACGAATCAGAAAACCCTAATCTATCAAAATAAACTTGTAGAAATCAAACATTTTTACCTTCCTTGATTCATAGTCAGATGTGGTGCTACACAAATGTGGTGTAGAATAGAACATATGCGGTGTAGAACAAAACATATGCCACACACCAGTTTAAGACCTGTAAAAATAAAAATCAACCAAAGATGTAAAAACTAACAACCCAGATAAGATGAATTCAATGTTAGGATATCATGAAAATATTATTAGCCATGTGTGATGATAAAAAATATCAACCATTAGTAAATCTAAAATAAATCAAAAGCCACAGTCAAATGCAATGTAGAAGACGAAAAATGTTGTGCAGAAAACCTCACATGCGCCACAATAGATGCGGTGCACCAACACACAAATGTGGTGCAAATTTTCTCAAAGGCGTCGTACTCCAAAAAAATTGTGGTGTTTCTAAGAATAGATGTGGTGTGTTTCCTGTAGCTTAAAATTTATCAATTTTTTTGTCAAAAATGGTCAGTTCACATCAAGTTCATCAATTTGTCAATAGGGAAAATCAAGAGGAAGACATGAATCATCAATAGCAACCACAAAAAATTATAATTCAAGCCATAGATAACATAATCTAACAATAAAGCGCAAGATGACAATGGAAATTACATAATAAAGCAATAATACATCAAATCCAAAGCCAAAGTTGATTCCCCTCCATTGCTCTTCTCGATTTTGCTCGTTCTCTCTCAAATATGGAATGTACATAATCTACAATAAGTTCAATGTAGATGTAAGATAGCAAAATCTCAAAGAATGTGGCTAGATTGAAATGAAGTTGATAGCTTTAGCTTTCTTTTATAGAAATTCATATATGATGAACGGTGGAGATTAAGAGGTGCAAAAGATAAAGACCAACAATGTAGGATTG
>VDFB02188895.1:0-11226 GCA_007258455.2 Sequoia sempervirens | reverse complement strand
TGGTGGAGAAGGTGTCATGTCTAGATTTCTGTCAGAGGAATAAGAACAAATGTCTGGTGGAAAATATCTCTCTGTGGTTTCTCTTTGTATGTCTTGGAGTTGTTGTTGAAGATTTTTCATTTGATGAGCTATAGCATTCAATTTATCCTCATCTATTTTAGGTTGATGAAATCTATGAAGGGGGTATTCTTCAATCTCAGCCATGATGGTTTGATTTTCTGGTTCAAACAGACAAACAAATGGTGAATTTAACTCTCTAGTTTTGCATTTAATGGATGCGCTAAAATAGAGCCTGGATGCGCTAAAAATTGTACAGATGCGCTAAAACAGAGAATGAATGCACTAGAAGATTGCACAAATGTGCTATAAGATTTCCTAAACGTGCTAAAATAGAGGGTCTATGCGCTAAAATATGTAGTGTATGCGCTATAACAGAGGGTAAATGTGTTGGAAGATGGCATAAATGCACTATAAGAATGACTAAATGTGTTGGAATAGAGGGTCTATGCGCTAAAATATGTAGTGTATGTGCTAGAAAGAACATGAATTCACTAATCTGGAAAGACCTGGTGTTTTAGGCGACTCTATCTGGTTGTTTGGCTTTGAATTTTGAGAATCTGAGTGTTTCCAAGGATATAATCTTTTGACAAGTGATTTTTTTTGGTTCCCAACTTGTGAATGATAGAAATTGAGTACTCAAATGGATGATTCTTGAATCAAGGTTTTCACTTCTAGTGTGATGTTTTGTTTGAAGTTTGTTTAAAAAAACATTGGTAAAACACATCAATCATGTACAATCCTAAGGATATGTAGAACTATATTCACTGGATCCTCACTTGGATTTTACTCTAGTTGTGCCTACTTTTAGCGGATGATTACATGCTTGACCCCACTAGATCCCCTCCATGACACTCACTTCTCGGGGCAGCCAAACCATCAATACCCATGAAACTCCCATAGAATACTTTTCATCTCTAATAAAAGCCACAAAAATGTGGGACAACTTTAGAATGACCATTCCTGCACCAACAAATAGATTAAGGATTTTGGCCTTGCTACAACAAAGGGTTTTAATATAGGAATTCTATTCGTGGGGGATCATCCATGTGGCAAGAGACCATTGCTGCCCTTCTTGTCAGAACAATCCTTGTGATACTTGAACTTTCCCCAAGTACCCACATTTATATCCCGGTTGGAAGTCAGTTGGCTTTAGCATGTTACCAGTTGGGTCATTCCCTTGGGTGATTACTTTTTCCCACAAAACATACCCTCTATGGATAAAGAAAAGCAAGCAAGCATATCCATAGTTTGATCAATCTTTGTTTGTGTGAACAAAAAGAGAACATACACAATAT
Source organism: Sequoia sempervirens (assembly GCA_007258455.2). Lineage (NCBI taxonomy): Eukaryota > Viridiplantae > Streptophyta > Pinopsida > Cupressales > Cupressaceae > Sequoia > Sequoia sempervirens. Next base: position 9,871 of record VDFB02188895.1, on the reverse strand, counting down.
ACTCAACTCACACTTGCAAATAAAAGTGAATGGGTCTGGATTTTTGGTCACCCAGTTAAGGGGAGAGCATATGCCTACCATTCATCAAGAACACAAGACATGGGATTCTTTATCCTTTCTAATTTAGCTAGATGGCTATCTTAAGCAAAAAAAAGCATTTAGCCTACCCTGATAAATCATCACAGTTTGATAAACTTTTCTTTTAACCAGATGAAGTTGTAATGATATCAAACGCTTTCTGCTCAATTTTAAATTTATAGTTCTCGAAATCTACAATAACCTTTAAACAAATAGATGAGATCAACTGGGTCAAGAAGACAGGCCATGAAGATTAAGAATAAAACCCCAAAAAATTAGAATAAAGTTACAATGTGATTTGATCTTTAGGTGAAATTAAAATTTAACTCTACAAAATTGAGAAAACACTTACACCATTGTATAGCTGAGTAATTCCTAATTCCCATTTCAAAACAAAGTTCAAAGACCTCAGATGGACCAAGATGTCCATCTTAAGATTTCAATTCATGTGCTAATTCAAAATAATCATCCCAGCACCAAAAAGACTTCCATGGATGCACCAAAGCCCTGACAAGCAAAGAAGTTAGATGTGCTAAAAGAAGTGTCAGATGCAGTAAAAGAAGTGTCAGATGCGCTAAAAGAAGTCTTACAGTATGTGCTAAAAGACTCCCTGTATGCACTAAAATAGTTGATGTATGTGCCGAAAGATTGATTGTATGCACTAAAATAAACCCCAGATGTGCTGAAAGATAGGTCAAATGTGCCAAAACAGTTCTAAGTCGTATGTGCCGAAAGAACTAACGATTGCACTAAAATGTCATGTCCAGCCTGTTCACAAGAAATTTTCTAGAAAATTGTTAAAATGGAGTTGGGCCCCATGGTGGGCACCATTTTATGTGTGTGTGAAATGTGAGAATTGTTAATAAATCAACAAAAGCCTTAATGAAACAAATTATATCAAATATTTGAATCAAATAAACTACTCTATTTTGTAGTTAAAAAAATCTTTTAAGAATGTCTCATTGTCCTCTATTCTTAAGGATTTTATAAACCATTTGGCTCTTCGATTTTCATGTGCACTATGGTTGTTGAAATGACACTTGAAAAACGAGATAATATTCAACATGCAAGCCAATTAATTCCCTTCATGAAATTAAATGATAAAAATGATAATGGATATTATGATGAATGGATAATGGTGTTATATTATACAATGTAAGTGATATGATATGAAACTAGGATAATTCTATGTATGCTCAAATGCTAACTATGAATATAGTAATCTAAAATGCAACTATAAATAAAAGTGTGATATAAATAGCAACTATAAAACAACATATGATTCTACAATGTTAAATATGAAGCTAAACATGATTCTATATGCAACTACAAAGCAAAACATGATTCTAACTATAAGACTCCAAGTGCTCTAATACTCAAAGCTATTCTTGCATGATAACTCTACTCAAATGTGGGATGCAAAATACAATGGCAAAGGGTTGTATTTATAGGCTTTTCCAAGCATCTTGTGACGTGGCGAAGATCGACGGTCTAGATTTAAACAAGAGGGATGAATGGTGGAGATGAAGAGAATCAAGAAGGTGTTCCCTTGACCAAAGACAACATGCCAAATGGATGGGGAATCAAGTGTGTGAGAAAAAGACCATGTTTGAGCTAAAATTGGTGGAGAGAATCATGTGTGAGGAATACATAGAAAGTTTGAAAATAATCTTAATTTAAAAATTAGAATTACGAATTTCGCACCTTATGAGATGGCATAAAAGCTGCAGACATGTGCTTTAAATCAATATGGATATCGAAACTTAATTTAAATAAACAAACCTAAGTGGGAAATCACTTATTTTAACATGGGTAACTAGAATAATTAATTTGATTTGTTGAATTTAAAAATATGATCAAATATAAAATGAATGAGGAACTTATTTATATGATATCAAAACATGAATTTAAATAACTAGTATTTAATTAATTAAATGTCTCGACCAATTTTAGGTGTATACAATAACCTATTTAATTTTTTATGTCAAGTTACCTAACTTTGTTTTTATGAATTTTCATTGCCACTTAGGGGCCTAGTGTGGACCCCCATGTTCTTGCATTGGCCTTGAAGTGACAAAAGGTTCTCTGTGTTTGTCTATCAATTAGTTGGTGTTCTTGGCCTGTGAGATAATGGCTAGTAGCATGCAAAATTCAAATCTTGCATGTGGTGTCAAGATAGGCCCTGCTTAAGGTTCTTATGGTAGTGCACGACACCATGTTCTATTGGTATCAATAATTTTTTTTTGGACTGGCTTGTTACACATTTGATGTAATTTGAATTTAGGTCCACCTTATGTCATCTTGGTTGTTTGTGGATCCTTGGCCGACATGGAAGAGTTTTAATACTATGTCATGTGTATTTTTCTTTGTTACTCAGATGCACAATGTGAAGCATACCAAGTAAAATTACACTAGTGTGAAGAAAATCTGGTTGCAGGTGTAATCCCAGTTTGTGTGGTATCATCAGAAGATCATATGAAGAGTAGAAGAGTGTTTGAGGTAGATTTGGCACATGTATGAGGTGTGTTCTGCTATATTTTAGATCTATGTATTGTGGTAGGACTAGTGTTCTACTTGTGTCTAGCTAATGCTTAGTTCATTGTAGTAGGGATTGGTGTCTCCACTAGGTTGGTGCATACAAATACATCAGGGGACTAGTTTCTTCGATATACTAATTCACCCCCTCCCCCCCTCTCAATAGATTGTGTGCCCTTCACATTGATCAATTTTAAGATAAGGTTAACATGACTGTAGATCATCCTTCAAAGATTAGTGGATGAACTAGGATTCTTAATAAGAGGATAAAGAAAGCAAGATATGTGCAAAGAGACATGATTTATATATGCACATAAAATTTTAAATGACATATATAAAAGAATAAAATTCAAAGAGAAAGTGAAAGTGACTCTTCCTAGTCTAATGTATTTTTTCATATATGAGTTTTTAGAGGGAATGAATTTTCACCTTCTCTTTTAAAATTGAACTATAAATATATATGAATATAACACATCTATGAGATTTGCAAACCCTTAAAAATTAATTTGGAATAAAATATTTATATATTTTTATTTTTATGGCTTTTTCAAACTCATTTGTTTCCATGTTATTTCATATATAAAATTCAAGAATGTTCAATGAATTTAATATGTGATCTATATCGCTGACGTCCTTATAATTATGGCGTGTTAAGTATGCGCAACTTAAAAACATTAGTGTTGTGGGAAATTTTAACATCTATCATGCTTAATAGGTTTTGTCCTTATGTTTTAATTATGGGAAACGAGCCAAGTGAGGAATGGTTTTCATCAGATTTGTCCATTCACCAAATGATGTGTGGAACATTTGAAGATAATTCTAGATTATTTTACCCTTTTCTTCTTCCCCTTTTGTTTTGTATTTTCTAATATCAATGATAGATTATTATTAGTAAATAAGGAAGAAATTATAAGTTACTTTTTATTTCCACATGGTAAATGAACTTGTATAATTTGGATATCAGAATAAATTGCATATTTAAAATTAGATTTAAAATTCTCCATTTTAGATTATTTTTAAAAGATTTTATGTGTAAGTGTTACTTCAACTATGAAAAATTTTGATTATCAAGAAAAAATACTTCCACCTTTTGGCAACAAAGTGGACCTAACTTCTTGCATTTACCCTAAAATTTCTAAATTAATGATAAAATTTACCTAATGGTAAATTTGATAATTTCAAGTAGAAATCATGAATATATTTAAAACTAAATTAGAGAGTTTACACTAACAAATAGTGCGTAATTTTATTGTGCTAAAATATGAATGGCTTAGTATTCCATACATGATCTCTTGAACAAACCAACCAAAACACTATACACCAACAAGGATATTTTGATAAACCTTGTAAATTTAATTAATTAAGACTCTTGATGCTTGCCAATTTCAAAGTAAGAGAATTTTGTTAAATTGTTCCAACATGATGTGTCAATACACGCATTGATAGACCGAGCACTTATAAAAAAACATTAAACTTTATCATAACCATGTATTATGAGTTATTACTTTAAAGCTTGGTGTAAGAAGTCTATGAATTACTACCAAGTGAGCCCCAAGAAATGATTTTCCCTTATTTAGAAACTAGTTTCTTTGAAATTTTTTTAAACATCATTGAGTTTAACAATTAAAGTTTAGTTTTGGCTAATAAAAATAGAATAAATATTTACAATCTTTTGATATAGATGAGGTGTAAAAAATATTATTAACTTGTTTAATTATTGAAGAGTAGGAAGTTTGGTGATGTTCCAATAAAATTGAGTATGTGAAATCTATAAGACACACAAATATTCAACTTGAAGTACTTTAAATGAACATTTAAGGTCATGACTAGAGATAATTTAGAACATACCAGATAGAATCTTTAACATTTTATTCAAGTAGAACAATTATTTACAATATATTAAAATACTAATTTATTTTTCTAAGCTTAAAAAATTATACAAAACTAGTTACTATAAGTTTTCCGTGCAGTCTATAAAATGGTGTATAATATTTGTTTTTAGTTTTATTTTTTTTGCTTTTTAGTCAACATTTCAAATCACAATCAATGATCCATTGTCAAAAAGAAGAGAACAATCCAAAACATTGAATAAAAAACATACACAATCAAAATAATAAACAATCATATCCAAACACATCAGATCTTACAAAAATTAGTAAATAATCATTTTATTTTTAAAAGCTAAATTTAATATTTAACCATTAAAGTGGATGTTATTTAACCCACCAACTCTCCTTAGGCATCCATTACAACTTACAAAAAAAATATAAAGCTTCAACCATATTAAAACATTTTAGACACTGATAAAGAGCTGCCAAGAGGAGTCCAGAATATTGTAACAGAGACAACATTGAAAGTTATGATTTGAGAGAAAAATGAGAAAAAAAAGAGGAAGCTGTAGAACCCACTTAGAGAACCTCAAAATTTAGGTTTATGAATGCTCAGCAACATAATCTAGAAGAGTTAAGAACAATTATGGAAGTAAAAACATAGCCACATGTTTTTGATTTGCATCATGGTGGGCCGAGTATGAGCCCAGTTAGGTTCCAATACAATCAACTTTAAGTTCTTGAGAAACAAACTTCAAAAGATGAAATACTTCTAGAACACAACATAATGTATTCTATTCGGCCTGGTATTATCATAACCATGCCTTATAATCCTCTGATCCCGTTGTCCTCGCCGGATGACATGCTTTCTATTGACTGTACTCTCTTCAGATACTTGGATCTTCTTACAGGCTGAGAAGAAGGAGGCCATGAAGCCCTTCTGTGGCCCATCAGCCCTAGCAATAACTGTTTCAGGCCTGGGAGATAAATGCCTTGTGGGTATTCTTACTTCTTTAACTGGTGATGGCAATGCAAAGGTTTTTATGTCATCCAGTGGCTCTCTCCAATGTACTCTACGCTTTGCTTTCTGAACTTTTAATGAACCCTGCAAACCTTTTTTCTCAGAAGCCTGTTGATACCCTGCTATTGCCTCCATTCAAGCTTCTGCGACAATATCCACCTCTTAACAAAACATAACAGTTTATTAGGATTGTAAGAGATCACGAGGTTCAGTCTCCCTTCCTCTTTGTGGTATCAAAGGGCGTGCCACACCAGTGTCACCAGACATGTGAAAAAAAATTATCAAACACACTGCAGTTTATAAAAGGACTATCCATTCCTGCAGTCCAAAAAACCATAACAGTTTATTGAGATTTCAATATTTTATCTGATTATCTAATGGAAAACTTACTGTAACAAAACCAGAAAATTTTCTGCCTTCCAAAGTTAACCAATTTCTTACCAGAAATACTTGATTGCTTCTACATTTGTACATGTCGAGAAAACTTCATTGGAGGAGAGTGGAAGAGGTGGTGAGTATAAAACCAAAACTAGAAGGTAATATTTAAAATAAACTGTTGGCAATTTTGAGGATAAGACGGAGAAATCAGCGGGGATGTACGTTATTTAACTAGTAGAAAACTGGATCAAATGGTCTTGTTTACACTTAGTTCCTGCAACGTGGACTTTGAAGATGAGGATGGTGATTGGATTTATTTCAAAATTTTAAAAGTGTAGGCAGATAAATTTAAAAGCATTTATTGAAAGTGATGTGGGTCCAAACAAACAATCCGTGGCGATGAAAAACGAGTCAAGCATTAAAGAAATATACAAAATAAGAATTTAATGGTGAAATTTATTTTGTTCCATTTAGTTTTGTTTTATATCATTTTTTATTTTGCTTCGTTTAGTTTTGTTTTAATATCATTTTTTTTTAGATTATAGGAATCAGATAGTTCCTTATAAACTGCAGTGCGGTTGGCAATTTTTTTTTTCATGACCTCTTGTCTACAGCAGATCAAGAGGGGTAAACCTCCATTCCCTTATTAAGAGGGGTAAACGCTTTTGATCCGGAGCTATGAACCGGTTACTAACAAATGGAGGACCTCATCCCCAATATAAATTCTCAACAATTACACTCTAATGGGGTTTGAACCTTGATGACAAGAATAACAACACAATAACTTAATCATGACACCATTCCATTATTATTTTATTTTAATATAATTATATATTAATAAATTGTTTAATTTTTGGATTTATTTTTTAAATTATCATCTATTTTTTTATATATATTTTAGTTAATATATTTTTATTTATACATTATTTACATATTGGTTTGTATTAATTACATATTAATATTATGTTTCTTTTATATTTAAACATGAAAAATGAGTCAAACATTGAAGAAACATACAAAATAAGAATGTAAGAGTGAAATTGTTTTCTTTTGATTTTATCTTAATATAGTCATATTAACAAATGGCATACACTTGTGTAAAGTTAGATTCATTTCTCAAAATTTCACCCATTCATATTTACATATACTTCTACACATTCTAGCTTAACTATTCTTATTTATGCATATAACCATACACTCTTTTGTATTAACTATTTATTAATCTTATCATTATCCCTATATTCAAGGTTTTGTTCACCACTTTGATATTTATGCCTCCTTGTCTCAAGTCAATCCTATGGTATGCACACATGAAATTTAACTCCCAGAATTAAAAAAAATGAAAATCGAATTTTAACTAGAACTCTTACTTATTTCACTAACTTCGTTATGAACCAAATTGGTACATGTTTGCATAGTTAATTAGTGTCTTCATACCTAAAATAACTCATGTGCAAGTGTTCATTTAGATCCAAGGAATCCAATTCATATCCAAAAAGCCTATGCATTGAAATGAGAAGCATTCTAGGAATACATTAGTTGAGAGAACTAAAGGCAATTTAAATTTGCATCCAATTCATTTAGGTCAACCTAAGAGAACATGACCCTAGTGACCTAGCTATCTCCCTAAAGGTTTTTTTTTAATGTTGCTAGTCCTTACAAATAATTAGATATCAAAGAAAAGGGTGGTATCATTTTTACCGATATGTAGCAAGTTGGTTCTATCTCACAAGCTTCAATTTGTTTTGCATATTAGGTCAATGCTATGTAGGATAGGATTGATCCCGCATAGCACAAATTAGACATATGCAAAACTTTTCATTTATTACAATCTTGAGACATTTTCTATACCATCAACATATGAAATATGTTCAATATCAAATTATTTTCCATCATTGTTGCAAGAGTTATGTGCACTATCCTTCATACTTAGTTTATAATTATTAGTTTTAATTTATCATTCCCAATTGATACTAATTAGTCTAGATTGATTTATAATTTAATTATTGCATTCATTTAACTAGCCTAGATCTTAAAATTAGGAAAAAATTTATTTCCTTTACATTTTGGTGAACTTATCCATGCTTACACACAATAGAATTTGACCTTAGGGCTATACCTTCATTCTTCTTAGGACTTTTAGATATGATATAACCTTGATTCCATCATTTACATTCACATTTTTTAGGTTTGGGCTCACATTTCCTTATTTATATATATTATACATTATTAGTGTTTGGCATACACACATAGTAATAAACATCTTTTATCCCACCATGACAGCCTTATATATTCTACTATTATGGCCTTTTCTAGGCCACTTTCTTTGGCTTTTATGGATGCATATATATTATAGTTTTCATATGTTCCTATCATTCACAACACATCATCTTTCTATCATTGATACTCTCATGACATATCATGGTAAGGATAAGGATATGTCTTATATGGAGGTTTTATTTTAGAATATCATAATCTATCTCATCCTTCCTTCATGGAACTAGTTGATGTTCATCCAAAAAAATTAGATACAATTAATTGATTTATCCATGAGATCAATGATGATCCTATGGTTAGTAATAATGAGTACACACCTAGTGAGGCCTTACCTATTGGCACACTTTGTATAATGGACCTTGATCATAATCATGGCATTGTTATACCATTTCTTTCACATATTAGGATAGCCCTACATCCATAGAGACACACTTTTTAGATGGCATATATCCTCTTATACATGATGATATGATTCATAATTGTCAATCTTTTACATCTCATGTTTGATTTACTCAAATATCCCTTGAAGATCCCATACCTTATGGTGATACTTATTTAGCTCTTTATGTAGATGATTATGATATTATTGCATATCTTTATTTAATAAATCATGGAATTATGAGCCTTAGTGAAGAAATTTTACATGATAATTATGTTGGTTCTACAAATACCTCTCTACACGTGAAATAATTTTTACAAGTACTAATTATGAACACTTAGATTATATGTTATATTTTTCTTGTTACTTAGGGTATCCCCGTGGCCTCTTGCCCAATGACACTTAGAGGTGAGCGGGAAGGCGAGACTAGTCCTTGGGGGGGTATATGGAGCCGACAACCACTACCACCATTTAAACCCAAGAGGAGTCAAACTCGAGACCATGAGGATCCATCCCACAACCTCAAGCCAATTGCGCTACTCGTGTCATCCTAGATTATATGTTATATTACTTATTACTGAGTTTATATTAAATTTGAGAGGTAATTTTTAAAATTTTTTAAATTTATCTTTACAATTTTTTATTGATTTATCTCATGCTTTTATAACCCACTTTTCTAGCACTACTTCACATAATGATTGGATGAACTCAATAATTTTTTACCATGACTTATATTTTAATCCTAATTCCTCTTCTATCAATATGGCTTATGTGTCTGTTATACCTATTTTGCATACTTCCCCTAATTCACATGATTATAATATTCTAGGGAATACAAACTAAAGATTTGGAAGAGGCCAAAATATTACATTACCATGACTAGTTTCTATCCAACACACTCAATATAACCCTTGTACCTCAACTTGAATGTTTAAAATATCTTAGGACTTTAATATTACTCAATAATTACAAATTATAGAAGCCAAAATATCATTGTGGAATTTTGTGTGCACATTACCTTTTATAGAGATATTATGCCAAAATCCTTAGAGAAGATCCAAAATGGTTTTGATAAAACTCCACAATTGCTTATACATCTTTGATTAACTCTATTGACCACAAGGAACATTATTCTATATAATTTGATGATAGTTTTGATTAAAAGGAAAAATAGGTTTTGAAGGGACCCAAAACCCTTTACAAGAGAGATACCAAAAGCTACTAAAGGAATAAATCATTCAACCACCAGCAACAACCCAACCATAAAAAAACCAACCAACATGGGAGCCAGAAAATTTACATCAACTAACAACCAGTGACTCCCAACAACAAAACAACAACAAATAAACCGACTAGAAAACAAAAAGAAAACAA
>VDFB02188894.1:0-14336 GCA_007258455.2 Sequoia sempervirens | reverse complement strand
CAAGAACTTAAAAAAAAAACATAAAATTTTAAAAAAAGGGCCTTGCCTACGTGGCATGTGTGGGCCCTCATGTTTTTCACTCCTTTATGAAAGAAAAAGGGCCTCTAAAACTTCATTCTATTCATTTTGTTTGTTTGAGCAGCCAAGGGTTTGAGAGGAAAAAAAGTTGCAGCCATTGAAGGAGAAGGAGCAGCAGTTTGAAGGAGGAGAGGAGGTTGAAATAGTGTTGTTGGGAGTGCAAATCCATCAAAGAGGTATGCATTTCCTTTCCCTATTTTCATTTTTTCATTTTTTTGCAAAATATGAAGTATACATAGTCTGATTTTTTTTATTTTTTTTCATTTTCAGTCAAAACTTGCATTCTAAAAACAAAAAACATGAGCAGCAGTGAGGGTGGGAGTGATAGTGAAGTTGAAATGCAAGCTAGAAGGGAAACTAGAGAGCAAATAACCCCTACCCAACACCATCCTTCATCAACCAATACCAAAACTATGAAGGACTATGCAAAACACCCACTAGACAAAAAAAAAAACCATTCCTTCAATTTGTGACAGCCATGTGTGAAAGACAAAAAAATTTAGGGGGGAGTAGGGTTTGGTTTTGCCATGTTTGTGAAAAGGAGTTTAGAGGCAGCTACACTAGAGTTAGGTCTCATTTTTTGGGTGAGGTGGGCCATGGAGTTAGAGCGTGTCCTGCATTGACAGATGCACTATTTATAAAGTGCCAAAAAATTCAAATGGAGTGTGATGGTGGGGTTCAAGGTGGGTCTCCTTCTTTCCCAAATTCACAATCATCTATGCCTACTCCTACTCCTAGTCCTTCCACAGTTGGTAGTAGTGTTATCTTAAGAGGAAAGAAGAAGGTGATTGGTAGTGATAAGGCAGCCTCAGTTGAGTCCATATTTCAAAACCAAGCACGAGAAACCACTGAATCCTCCATTGCCAAATTCTTTTTGGCCCATGCCATTCCATTTCATGTGGCCCATTCCTCTTATTTCAAACAAATGGTGAAAGACATAGCCACTGTTGGTCCTTCATTCGTACCCCCTAGAGATCATAAGCTACGCACCACCCTCCTAGACAAAGAGTACTCCAAAGTTAATGTGTTAATGGAGGAGATGAGGCAAACATGGATGAGGACGGGGTGCTCTATAGTGATGGATGGGTGGACTGATTGTAGACGTCAGCCACTCATCAATGTCATAGTCACCTGCCCTACTGGATCTTATTTTCTTAGAGCCGTAGATTGTTCAGGGAGACGTAAGGATGCTGACTTCCAATTTTCCATTTTGAGAGATGCCATAGAGGAGGTTGGGGCTGCAAATGTGGTGCAGGTGATCACCGATTCAACACATGTGTGCAAATCGGCTGGGTTGATGGTGGAGGGTACTTACAGGCACATATTTTGGACCCCATGTTGTGTTCATGCATTGAACAATGCATTGAAAGACATTGGGAAAATGGATTGGGTGAAGAAAACGATGGCAGAAGCTAGAGAAATTCAGATGTTCATTTGCAACCACCACACCTCACTTGTTCTCTTCAGGACATTTTCAAAGGAGTTTCTCAAACCTGTTGATACAAGGTATGCCATTTACTTCATTTTGTTTCACTTTCAATTTGTATTCATAATCTGATTTTGTTTTAAATTTTTATTTTTTAATGAATCATTGAATTAATGAATGTAGATATGCCACCTACTTCATCCTATTGGAGAGAATGCTTGAGGTGCATGAGCCTCTACAATTGATGATGGTCAATTATGAGTGGACTAGATGGCCTAATGCAAGTTCTACTCAAGGAAAGAGCATCAAACAAAAGATCCTCGATGATGATTGGTGGGCCAATGTGAGGTAAGACATATTAGATGGCTGATTTTCATATTAAATTTCTGATTTTAATATTTTAATTTTATTGTCCAATGATCCAACTTTTGAAGTTTCTAACATGTCAAATAACTTGTCAACTAATTATTTTGAACTTTTTGTTTGCATTTTGCAAATATATTTGCTCCTTTATCTCGCCCATTGTAGATGTCATTAGATATGCTGATACAGACTCTCCTAGTCTTGGAGAGATATATGAGACATTTGACACTATGCTTGGGAAGATCAAGCAAGTTATTTTGGCAAAGGACCCCACTTTGGATTTATATGAGCAACACATTAGGCCCATTGTGATGCGGAGGTGGAATACAATGAACACCCCGCTTCATATGGCTGCCTTTGCTCTAAATCCAAAATGGTATGCACCAAGGGATGGTAGGGTGCCTCCATGTGATGATGCTGAGGTTTTAGATGGGTTCACACGGGCCATTGAAAAGATTTATCCCCCGAGCAAGCTTCAATACTTCGGTCACAATTTCTAGACTTTGTTAATCCTAATGGCCCAAACTTGAGTAAACCACAGGCGAGGTTGGATAGAGCTATATTAGCTCAATCGAACCCTATTGGATGGTGGACCTATCATGGGGGAGATACACCCATGATTGAAGATACGCCTTCTTGCCGGGTTGCTGGTTCCTCTTGCTATAGAGAACGGTCCAACTTTATCCACTCCCTCCAAAGAGGAATAGACTTACCTCTAGGCGGCTGAGCTGAGTGGCCGTTCATTATTTCTCTTCGGCCCCGGGATGCGTGAGACTCAGGTATCGACGGACTCGACTCTACAATGGGATATTGATCGGTGGCGGCTTCGGGTAGATGAGGAGGAGAAAGCTAAGGGCTTGGTTGGACCCATTGGCTAAGGAGAACATTAAGCGATTAGCGATGACTTCGAGGATGACTCGATTTTGATCTCTGGTTATAGGGAATGATTAGGAGACGGCGGTTACTCTTTGTTTTATTTTTGTATTCATTATTGACATACGATATTGTATTTTTGATTTTCATAGAAACTAAAACTTTAAAACTATATGGCCAATGTAGCCTTTTGGGCATTTTGATATAAGTTTATAAATCATAACTTGGAGGTTGTTTCATGATTCATGTAACTGTATGTTAATTTTGAATGCGTATTGAGTATTGGCATAATGTTGAACACAAATGTTATATGTTAATGTTCTATAATGTGTATTATGCATGCCTTATTAATGTTATCTATTGAATATTTAAAATTTCCCTATATTTTTATATAGCCATCCCCTGTCGTCCCTAATTTTGGCCTCAAAAATCGGAAACTTGTGGACTCGCCCCGCCGTCCCCTGCCGTCCCTATCCCGGAAACTTGGGGTAACCTTGCTTATTTTGGATCTAAAATGTCTCTTTGTCTACCTCTTTCCTCTCTATTAGACATTCACCTCTTGTTTTATTACCCCATTGGGAATTTGCCATCATCTCCATCTCATCCCATTTTTTTTCATATTCTAAATCGTCATCCATTTCTATACTTGATTGTCCCTTATAGTAAGGATGCAAATCTACTTTGTTGAAGATTACAAGATATCTATATCTCTGGGGAGCTCTACCTCATAGTCTTTTGCTCCAAACTTCTTCAAGACCATAGATGGTCGCAACATTTTCTTTCCATTACTTGCATAGGAAAAGACCAACCCTCCAACCTAAAAAACGTGTTGCTTATGACCTTTGAGATCCTTCTTCAAATCTTTCAATACCTCTTTGGGAATATATCCATCACCTACTTCCTTCAATTTACACCCTTTTGACAATTCCTTGGAAGAATGTTTAGCAAGTCTCTCAAACAAGTTCTCCTTCTTCTATGGAACTTAATCTATCTTAACCAATCTTCCATCTCCTAGTACTTTTTCTAAAAACTATTGTCCAAAATTCAAGCATATAGTGGAATTGTTGCCTACCTCATCATTTTCTTTAAACGGACTCAGAGTAAACTTGCTCCCATCTTTCATAATGGCATAAATATTCTTCCTTCCATCATATACAACCTCTCAATCAAATTGCCATGGTCTTCCCAACAAAACATAGTGAGCACCCATAGGTATAACATCACACAAAATTTCATCTTTATGAGCACCAATCTAAAAATTGACCAAACATTGTTCGCTTACCAAGAGTTATTGCTCCTTCTACAGCTATGAGACTTTGTATGGATTAGAATGCTTGATCCTCTTTAGCTTGAGCTTCTCCACCATCTCCTTCGACACTAAATTGTTTGTGTTTCCACTATCAACAATGACTTTGCAACATTTTCCTCCAGATTTGCATACAATTCTAAAATGGCTCCTTTGAAATGGCCCTCTCCTCTTTTTCCGGTTTCAACAGCACTAGTTTAAACATAAGAACCTCACCATGTTTCGGTTTCCCTATGTGTTCAAGTGAAGCAACACTATCTTTGTTTGCTTGAGCAATATGATTTCTAGCCACATCTCTTCTAGTGATGTTACGCTACAATTGTGGACATTCAAAGGCTCTATGACCAGCCTCTCCACACCTACAACAAGTGAATCCTCTACCTCTACCTCAACCATAATATCCTCTTCCTCTTGAAAGATGCCCCTTGTTAGAGTAATCATGCATTAGCTAATGATTAGTTAATCTTTAATTGATTCAAAGTTCTTTATTTAGTTAACTAAGTGTTTTGTTGTTAACTGAAGTGAGCAATCATTAGGACTTTAGATCTCAACCCTCATAGTAATTATCTCTCGAGCTTTCATATGTTTTTGATAGTCTCTTGATTCTATAAGTATTTTCTTTTTAAGGAATAGCAAATCTTTGTTTCGCAAAGCTCTTGAGTAGAAGGTGTTTAGTTCGTTGTTTCATCCTATGTCTTGTGTTATTCACAAATCTAACATGGTATCAGAGCTTGGATTCAGTGAACCCTTCTTGATTTATGAGATTTTTTTCTTCAACAAGGGTTACAGGCTTCAGATCTGGAATCCCCTTTGCAATTTTTTGCAATTTTTGGAGGTGGGCGAATTTTTGGTACTGTAGTGTAGAAAAAATGTATCCCTTTTACATTTTCACACTTAATTTGGACTTAATTGTGCCTTATTTTGGTGTTGTAAAGTGTACCTCTTTACACTTTCACACTTATCTAGGGCTTCTTTAATTAATTGAGCTTAATTTGCCTTAATTGGCCCCTTTAATTCAAATCCAAGCCTATTTTATTACATTTTCTGAAGAGGAAACCTGACATTCATTAATGCCTTAACATAACACTTCTCATTGAGCAATGTGTGTCCTAGGGTTAGGGACCTAGGACCCATGGGCAAACAGGTCATCCCTTAGACCTAGGACTTAAATTTAAATTATGTTTTTGGCGGTATTTTAACATATTCAAATCTATATTTAGATGTCGGCTTCTGTTATTTGAATTTCGGAAATTAAGGATACATATCTATAAATATGAGATCATTTCATTAAGTTTCATCTAAGATTTTCAAGCTAGCAATTTTGATCTAAGCAATCTAGAGAATTTTATGAGCACTTTCAAGAGCAATTCAAGGCATTCAAGAGCAGATTTATTGAAGAATTATTGCAACAATCAAGATCCAATTGTCATATCAAATTCTTTTTGCATCATGCATGTTATTGGAGCTAATATGGTGATGTAGGTTTCATGATCCATTCAAGCATTCAAAGCATTATTTCAAGTCAAGATTCAAGGTTCAAGATCCACATCCATTGAAGCCATTCCATGCAAGTTGCAAATTTACATTCCAAGGCTTATACAAGGGTTTGGTGAATTGTGACATTGATTTGTTCATTCATCATTCTTTTTATGCTATTTTGTTTATTTCAAGATTTGATTACCAAAACAGGGTTTGACCAAGGCAAACCCCCATCCACGAAAAACAAAACAATTTTCCCTCTTAATTTGTGTTTGCAGATTTAGGTGGAAGAAATCTTGAAGATCTCTTGAGGAGCAAAATTGCAGAAGTTGTCAAAGTTGCAAAAGTTGTCACAAAAGTTGTCATCTCACGGAAACTCACTTGCAGAAATTATTTTCAGCTTTCCAAACCTAAAACCTGGGCAAATTGAAGGATTCAAATCTCTAGCAGAGGCTCCCGAAAGTTGCAAACAAACCCTAACTCAGGACTCATTCGCCCCTAGGCGAAAAGTCCCAAATTAGCTTCAACAATTGACTTTTGGTGACTGGTAAACATCATTTTGCCCTTCTCTAATATGTGATCTAATTTCTGATTCTGCTTATTTTGAGTTTCATCTAGCTATTCCAAGTTGTAGATTGCATTTTGGAGTTAGTTTACTATTTTTAGTTTTTCTCCTCAAAGTGTTGTTTGACCAGAACCCCCATCCTTGCAATAAAAGGAAATTTGTAGATCCTCACCTTAATTTGATTCACCCAAGGGTTGTTAGTTAATTTGAAGTGGGGATCTCATTTCCTAATGAATTGAAGAAAAATAGGTCCCTAGGTGGTTCATACCCCTATCTTAATCCACCTCATCTCAACCTATTTTTTCTTTATTTCAAGGGCATTTTGAATAAAAAACGGCCAATATCTTTTGTTTCATGCAAAACGGCCACAAATAGCCCAATGCAACTATTTTCCTAACCAAGAAGCTTCTTTTTTAACCAAATTGCATGTTTTTTTTTTGGATTCAAAAACGCTTTCTGGGTTTTGTTGGCAACACCAAAATATTTTTTGGGTATCCATTAGTTTTTGCATACAATGAGTAAATTTTTCAGAAATCAAATCAGAAGGGTCATGTCTACTGACTGTCGACTAATAAAATTTACCCCATTTTTAGAAAATGCATAACTTTTACATACAAACTCTATTTTTCAAAAAATTTATATCGTTAGAAAGCCGATTCCATCAACTTTCCAGTGGTATGGGTCTCATCACCTTTTTTTGTTGCTGGTGCATTCTACAGCCTGTTGAAGTCAGAGGTACTGTTTTCAATTTCAAGCTCATAACTTTTGATTCTCCATTTTTTGTGATTCCAACGGCGTTGGAACCATCTTTCAAAGCTCTTCACAGCCATTCACGCACTTTTCCAAATTGCTCTTTAGGTACGTTTTATTCAAGTTTTTTTGTTTTCGCACTCTGGTGAATTACTTGGACGTCTTAGCTCTTGAAAAAAATTTGTTTGCATGGGATGACTCGTTTTTGGCTGTTCTAGATGTATTTCCAGTATTTTGTCCTATTTGGACATTGTAGACATCTTTTTCATACACATTCTCTTTTGTAGAAGCACTGAGATAAAGTGTCATTCTAGTGTATAGTTTTTGGGGATTTTGCACATCCTGTTGTGCCTTTTGTATTTGAACTATGATATAAAGTGCCATGGGGGGTTGATATTTGTCTTTGGTTTTCCATCACACCTTTATCAAGTGAGTGTCCCTTCCATGACAGCAGTGAATCCTCGTGATTCTTGCCTCATGCAAGTGTGCCTTAGTTTGCACACCCTTTTATTTGCAAGTTGTTTCTCCTACATGCACTTCTTGATTTCACACAATTTCAATGTTCCTGTCATGGCTCTCTCTTTTTCAGCATTATGGGGGGGGTTTCCACTGTTGGTGCTAATGCTTCCTTGGTTTCGTGTTGGAGTGATCTACGTATCTAGTTCTTGTTCTTATATACTTTTTGTTGGTGTAATTAAAAGTGTTGTACCTTGTCCTAGGTCATGATTACACCTTAGTTAAGTTTACTTAGGGAGCACATAGGAGGTAGTTGGAGAATTTCCACTTTTGGTGGACTTATCATGTTATTACTTTATCATATCCACCTTTCGTGGACACATCATGGATTACCTCTCCACCTTTTGTGGGTGATCCACCACTTGTGGTGATTATCACATTATCACTTTTCCACTTTAGGTGGAGGATAGGTTTTCATAGGTTGTCCATGTCACAACATTACCACATCTCCTTTCTATGTTCTCTCCTTGGCTATATAACCAAGGGATCTCCTATGTACTTTTGTACCATTCCATCATATTTTCATTATTCGCAGAATACAGTTTATTCTTGTCCTCTTGCTTCTATCTCTCTTATTCTTGTGCTTTCTATTAGGCATCTAGATCTTGGGTGGCTACCTTCATAGACAATTCTTACATGTGGTATCGTGAGCTATTGGAGCAAGCCTTTGGATTGTCATTTTGGAGAGATTCTTGGAGGGTTCTATCTTTGGCCTTGTATTATAGGTGCATTTTGGGAGCTTGTTGCATCAGATCCGAGCTCACCATTGCGTCTGGAGTGTCCGAGATAGTCAGATTTTCCTTTTGTCTCGTCTCAGTTGGACATTGGAGGCCAAATCTACAAAGGTTTGAAGACTGGAGGTGGTTGCCAGATCCAAGAGCTAGCTACCATTTCGGAGCATTTTCAGCCAAAGAGGACATCGCCATTGCTCTCAGAAGAGCCAAAAACCCTAAAATCGACTGCCAATTTGTCCAACCTGAAAGTAAAGACCGGGTGAGGCAAATTTTTTGCCCATCGAGCCATATGGCCCCCTGTTGGCACCATAAATTTTGTCGATACGATTTTTTTATTTTTCAAAAACAAAATATCAGATATTCCGCTAATTATTTTTATAATTAAAAAAATCAAAAAAATTTATTTCGCGATATTGATTTGATTGTAAAGTTTTTTTAAATAAATCAAAAAGAAAGTTTTGGAAGACTCCACGCAGTGTGACGTGACCTTATGCGAAAACTCCAGGGTACCTGGTGGTACCCACTCCACCCACCAGTGCCACATGGCACCGAGGGCGGGCCACCCATTCCCTTCTATTTCTACACCGCCGGCCGGAAGACTCAGCTGGCCGGGTTAACTTCCAAACCACCGTAAAACTCCAAAGGTTCCGCACTTCCATAAGATTCTAATTTTTCTCTCAGATATTCCTCACAGAGTTTTCCGCAAAATGCATTATTCCGCTTGGGTATGCAATTCCCGCTATTGTTCTGCCTAATATTCGTGCTTTGAGCGACTAGTAATCGCGGGACGCAGCAAAACTACTGCCAAATTCAACCCGGTCTCGCATGACTCGGGCCATATAGTCACAAATTTAAGCTCTGGGATGTTGATGATGACAGCATCATCCTACTTTTGGAAAAAATCAGACTCTCCATTTTGGAGTTTTCACTCTTGCGCTTCAATTTCTCGAGGCTCTTATCTTGGTCATTTTGAGGCCTTTTTTTGTGCAATTTTTTTTTTTTATTTGGGCTAATTTTTTGTGTACATCGCAGTAGTGGAGTTTTTTTTTCTGATTTTGGTGCACGTATTTTCTAGAAAATTGGATTTGTCTCAGATCTTGCTCGATTGTCACCATTTTTGCAACTTCCGGGGCTCCATTCAAGCTCATACGAACTCCTTTTCAGGTGCCATTTTTTTTGAAAGTGCATGATTTTTTCTAAACTTCACAAGCAGGCACGGGCTTGTCATGATCAGGATTCAAAAATTATAATTTTCAGCACTTAGTCTCTTTTTGGCCCATTTTGCATTTGTAAAGATAAGATCTCATTGGTCTTTTGTATCACTATTTGAGTCCGTTGTAGCCTACTTAAGGCTATTGTAAAACATTGAAAAATTAGAATCCCACTTTGCTTTCCTTGCAAGTGGCCATTGTACATGCACTAAGTATAAAGTTCGAATTCATCTTTTTGGGGGGGGGTTCTTTGATTGAGTGAATTTTGGGAGGTGTCTTGTGTGATTGTGCCTCTCTCTCTATCTTGTTCTCTTTCATTTTGCTGATATGGGTTCTCCTAAGTTTCCTTTGTTAACTCCACATAACTATGCTTCTTTGAAAATTGATGCTTGGAGTAAGTTAATGGAAAATCCATTAACTCATTATATTGATGGAACTGTTGTTGCACCATCTAATCCTAAAGTTGATCCTATTGTTCATATGGATCGGCTCACTAAAAATACTATGGCTCTTGGAACTTTAAGGAAATATGTATCAAAAGATCTAATCTTTCAAATTGAAAAGTGTAAAACAATCAAAGAGGCTTGGGAAAAGTTTGGTCAATTGTATGGCCAAGTTGATGAGATTAGAGGTTATCAAATTTCTTGACAACATCTCACAATGTTAGATCCCAAGAATTTTGATACCAATCCAAGACTATGTCACTAAGGAAAATGAGCTAAGAGCACAGCTTAAGGATTGTGGCATTGACAAGAAGGATGCACAGTTGGTCTACAATTTGTTGGGAAAGCTTCCATCAGAATATGCAACATTTATTTCTAGCTTCCAAACCCATCGCTTGACAGTGGGTAGTTCTTTCACTATGCCATCATTTGATGCATTTATAGAAATGTTGATGTTAGAGAAAGCAAAGTTGATAAGCATGGGGGTTCTCAAGTCTTCAAAGTCCAAAGCTTTGGTAGCTAATCAAGGGAATCAAGGGACTCAAGGAAAGGGTTCCAACAAAAAGAAAAATAAATCTAAGCCAAAGAAACAACAAGATAAAGCACAATCATCCTCTCCACAACAAGGGAATTATTCATCTTCTCCCAAGAAGGGAAATTCAATCAAGAAGGAGAGACCAACTTGTTCATATTGCAAGAGGGTTGGTCATGATGAGCATCATTGCCACACTAAGAAAATTGATGAGTTGACAAACATCATCAAGAAGAACATCATTTTTCCATCTACCTACAAGAAGAAGGATTCATCTCCTTCCACTTCCTCACAATCAAAAGGAAAAGGGAAAGCATTTGTGGCTACTTCAGGTTCTTCACAGCAATGGATACTTGACTCAGGTGCCACTCATCACATGGGTTCTACAAGGGAGCAATTTTCTTCTTTGGAGCCATCTAAGGTACCTCACATCTTCATAGGAGATGATACTCAAGTGGAAGTTGAAGGCGAAGGTTCAGTTGTCATGGATAATGGAACATTTGAGAATGTTCTCTATGTTCCTAACTTGAGTGCCAATCTTCTTTCAATCTACCAAATCACTCACTTTGGAGATGGCAAGAAAGTTGAGTTTCTACCAGATTCAGTTGTGGTCAAAGAACTTAAGGATGATGCCTTGGTTGCAGTGGGACAAGCCAATCACAACACACGGCTTTACTAATTCTCCCACTTTGTGTCTAAGTCTCCTTCTACAGCCTTGCTCACTCATTCAAATTCAAAAAGTAAGCTATGGCATGAGCGGTTTGGACATCTCAATTACCGCTATCTTCAGCAGCTTAGCTCCAAGGATATGGTTACAGGACTCCCTCAAATCAGCTTTTTAGAAGGTGTATGTTCAGGTTCTATGGGAAAGCATCCAGAAGAGAAGTTTGACAAAGGGAAGTCTTGGGAGAGCTTTGTAAGTTCTTCAATTGGTTCATAGTGATGTAGCAGGTCCATTTCCAGTGCCATCATTTGGCAAGGCCCACTATGTCCTCACCTTCATTGATGACTACTCCCGCTTCACATGGGTCTATTTTCTTGTTCACAAGAGTGAAGTGTTTGACAGATTTCTAGCCTTCAAGGCTCGTGTTGAGAAGCAATCACGGAAGCAAGTGAAGATTCTTCGTACAAACAATGAAAGGGAATATGTGAACAATAGACTTGAGCAATTTTGTACTCTTGAGGGGATTGATCTTCAGCATTTAGTTGTCTACACTCCACAGCAAAATGGTGTAGCTGAAAGAAAGAATAGAACCCTTAAGGAGATGGCTAGTTGCATGATTCATGCTCGTTCTCTTGGTCCTCAATTTTGGGCAGAAGCTATCAGTTGTGCCACACACATCCAAAATCGGGTTCCCCATAAGGCTTTGAAGGGTATGACTCCTTTTGAGGCTTGGTGTGGCAGAAAACTGGTTGTGAGACACTTCAGAGTTTTTGGTTGTCCAGCTTGGGCACACATACCTCCAGAGAAACGCAAGGCATTAGAACCTCAGAGTAGGCCTTGCATCTTTGTTGGATATCCTGAAGGTGTTAAGGCATATAGACTTTTGGATCCATAGACACATGAGCTATTCATTGAGAGCAATGTTCACTTTGAGGAAAGCTCTCCTAGCTTGGCCTTTAATCCTCCTCTTCCTTCCTCCATAGTGGAAAGTGATGATAGTGACTCAGATGATGATTCTCCCTCAACTTTGACTCGCAGGATCACACCTTCGCAGGGTCCACTTGCAGTTGAGGAGTCTCGTCCTTCATCTCCTACTAGACCCTTGGGCTCACAAACTCTTGAGTTAAAGGGTGTTCTCTTGTTGGGGATCCCTAGATACCTCAAGGACTCATTACAACATCGATCTTCCACATGATTATTTGCTAGTGCTTCGCATCCACAATCCTTTTGCTGAAGTTTCTGTGCATTCCTAATGGGATTCAAAGAATGGAGGAAGAGTATAGTTCCTTGATGAGGAACCACAAATTGGATTTAGTTCCTCTGCCTAAGGGGAGAAAGATGGTTTGATGTAAGTGGATCTATCGGACTAAGTATGCAGTGGATGGAAGTGTGGATAAATGCAAGGCTCACTTGTGGAAAAAGGTTTCTCACAGGTTCCAAGTGTTGATTATACTGAGACCTTTGCACCCGTTGCTAAGATGAACTCCATTCGCTTGACACTTGCTATTGCTGCAGCTCATGGCTGGGCTGTACATCAGATGAATGTAAAGAGTGCATTTCTTCACGGGGATCTTCATGAGGAGATTTACATGGAGCAGCCACAGGGATTCATACAGGATTCTTCTTTGGTTTGCAGATTGAGGAAGTCTATCTATGGCCTCAAACAGGCCCCTAGGGCTTGGTACGCCAAGATGGATTCCTTTCTTCTCTCAGCAGAATTCACGAGGTGTCATTCAGATCCAAATGTCTACATTTTGCGACAGGATGATTCTCACTTGCTACTTGTGCTCTATGTTGATGATTTGATCATTACAGGGAGTACCTCATCCATCATTGGCAATGTCAAATCTGCTTTGCAAGACAGATTTGCTATGACTGACTTGGGCGTTTTGCACTATTTTCTTGGGATTGAGATCACACAGTCAGCTTCTGAGATTTCTCTTTCTCAGCCCAAGTATGCTCTTGATCTTCTAGATCGATTTCACATGGCTGATTGTAAGCCTGCTCCGACTCCCTTTCTTTCAGGAGTCAAGCTTGAGGCTAAGTGCTCTACTCCACTTGTTGATGCCACTTTGTATCCTCAGCTTGTTGGGAGTCTCATCTACTTGACTCATACACGCCTTGATATCTCCTTTGCAGTTGGCATGGTTTCACGCTTTATGTAGGAACCACATGAGCTTCATTGGAAAGTAGCCAAACGCATCTTGGATTACATACAGGGTACACATCATCTTGGGATTCACTATGCAACAGGTACAGGACTTACCTTGGTGGGATATACAGATTCTGATTGGGCTGGCGATCTTGATGATCGTAAGTCCACTTCTGGCTACAACTTTCATCTTGGTTCAGGCCCCATTTGTTGGCAGAGTAAGAAGCAACATGCTATTGCTCTTTCTTCGACTGAGGCTGAGTATCGAGGGGCTGTTAATGCCGCTACTGAGGCTATTTGGCTTCAGAACATTCTCACTGAGTTTGGCTTCACTATTCCACGTCCTACAATCATTCATTGTGACAATCAGAGTGCCATCCGCATCTTGAAGAATCGTTCCTCACCATAAGAGGACTAAAACACATAGAGATTCATATGCACTACATCTCGTGAGGTGATACAGAGCAAAATATCGATTTATGATTGTCCTACAAATGTTAGAAGTTGCGTGATATCTTCACCAAACCCCTTCACTCCAGAGTATATATCATCATTTTAAGCAGCTCTTGGGGGTAATGATGTTTCATCCGGAGGAGATCACTTGACTCTTCTATTCCTCTTTTGGGGGGGGCTTTTTCCTCACTCGAGGTTTTGCCCTTCTCATCTTTTTGAGTGCAGTTTCTTGTTTTTTATCTCTCTTTTCTTTTGGGTGGGAGTTTTTTCCCACGTGGTTTTCTCCTTTTCTCCGCTTTATGAGAGATTGCATTGCATTTGTACATGGGTACCTAACATGGCCTAGTTGTTGGGACCCATCTTGCATTGTTTGCTTTTGTGTACTTTCTCCCTAAGTTGCACTTAAGGGGGGGTGTTGGTGTAGTTAAAAGTGTTGTACCTTGTCCTAGGTCATGATTACACCATAGTTAAGTTTACCTAGGGACCACATAGGAGGTAGTTGGAGAATTTCCACTTTTGGTGGACTTATCATGTTATTACTTTATCATATCCACCTTTCGTGGACACATCATGTGGTTACCTCTCCACCTTTTGTGGGTGATCCACCATTTGTGGTGATTATCACATTATCACTTTTCCACTTTAGGTGGAGTGATAGGTTTTCATAGTTGTCTTATGTCATAAGATTACGACACTTGTCATAATCTTATGCCCTTCTATGTTCTCACCTTGGCTATATAACCAAGGGGTCTCCTATGTACTTTTGCTCATTCCATTCTATTTGCATTATT
>VDFB02188891.1:0-26602 GCA_007258455.2 Sequoia sempervirens | reverse complement strand
ATATGGAGATGGAAAATGATGTTGGATATGGAATCGTTCACATAACTCTCAAACATCTTAGTTTTAAAACGGACATCTGTTGTCAATGATAATGGATTGTGGAATGCCATATTGACAAATGATGTAATTAAGGATGAACTTGGATATTTATTTTCTGGTTATGTATGTCAAAGGGATGGCTTTGATCCATTTCATAAAATACTCAATGGCGGTGATGATGAATTTATGGCCATTGGATGAGGTCAGATGAATCTTACCCACGAGGTTGAGTCCCCATTGAGCAAAAGGCCAAGGAGAGGTGATCGGCCAAAGTTCCTATGCTGGAGCATGGATCAAATCAATATGAATCTGACATTTGTGACAAGTCCTGACATATTCTATTGAATCCTTTTCAATGGTCAGCCAATAGGACCCAAGTCTTATTACCTTTTTGGCTAGAGTAGGACCACTTGAATGAGACCTGCATATACTATTATGTACATTGTATAAGGTTGTACTTGCTTCGTTAGTGTCGAGACATCTAAGGAGGGTGTCATCAAAGCTACAATAGTAGAGGGTGTCACTAACGGTGGTGTATCTGGCGGCTTTTCGGATAAAGGAATTTCGTTGATTATTGCATAGGTTCGTGGGGAGGGTTTGGGACTTGAGGTAGTCATAAATTTATTGATACCATGGAGAATTGGGACCAACAAGCTCACAAACCATCTCTGATTCTGGTATGTCGTATGCAGGAACCAAAAGTTGTTCCACCAAAAACTCAAATTGAGGCACATTACTAGGAATGTCTAGGAGAGAGCCAATTGTAGCCATTGTGTCTGCTACCTTATTTTGTGTTCTTGGAATTTTTTCAAAAGTCACCATGTGAAAATTTTTCTAGAATCTATCAACCATTCATTTATAAGGCATTAATTTATCATCCTTAGTGTCATAGTCATTGTTGACTTGGTTAATGACCAACTGAGAATCTCCATAGACATGAAGTGTTCTAAGTTTCCATTTGATGGCCATTCTGAGTCCTATGACAAGTGCTTCATATTCTGCCACATTATTTGTACATGGAAAAGCAATACAGAAGGACTTAGGGATGGAGTCGCCTTGAGGGGTAATAAATAGTATTCCTGCCCTTGAGCCATGATTAGTATGGGATCCATCAAAGTATAACCTCCAAGGTGACTTAGGTTCTGTATGAAATATTGACTCATCTGGAAAATTTGCTACTAGTGGATGATTTCCCTCTATAGGTGCATCTGCCAATTGGTCTGCTATCACTTGTCCCTTTATTGTCTTTCTTTCAACATACTGAATATCATACCCACTCAAGATCATTACCCATTTTGCAAGGCGACCTATCAATGCTACCCAACTTAGGAGATATTTCACAGGATCAATCTTCGCCACTAAGTGTGTCTGGTGATTCAGCATGTAGTGCCTTAATTTCTGAGTAGCGAAAACAACTGCTAGGCAAGCACATTCAATGGTTGTGTAATTTAGCTCATATCCAACTAGTGTCCTACTGATGTAGTATATGGCCCTTTCCTTTTCTTCATGGTTGTTTTGTGCCAGTAATGCCCCCAATGCTGAAGTTGTTGTAGAAATGTAAAGAATCAAAGGTTTACCTTCAATTGGTGGCATTAAAATAGGTGGTGATAGTAAATAATCTTTTACTTTTTGGAAGGCCTCCTGACATTTGTTTGTCCACACAAAAGGGATACTTTTTCATAGAAGATAATGAAATGGATGACATTTGTCTACCAATTGTGCTATGAAGTGTCGGATAGATTGTAAACTGCCTTGCAATGTCCTAAGTTCACTTATCCCTTTTGGAGGGGGCATGTCTAATATGGCTTTTACCTTGGCAGGATCAACTTCAATGCCTCTTCGAGAAACAATGTATCCCAAAAGTTTTCCTGATGTCACACCAAAGACACATTTCTTTGGATTCAAGTGGACCTTGTATTCTTCTAGCCTCTTGAAAATTTTGTCTAACACTTTCAAGTAGTCTTTTCGTTTCAAAGATTTTTCCAACAGGTCATCTACATAATCTTCCATTATCTGGTGCATCATGTCATGGAATATGGTTGTCATGGCTCTCTGATATGTGGCACCTACATTCTTAAGACCAAAAGGCATGACGTTCCAACAGTATGTGCCCTAAGGACATGTGAATGTTGTTTTGTGTTGATCTTCAGGGGCAATCACGGACGTTATAACGGAAAAACCATCCATGAGGGACAACATCTCATATCCTCTTGTAAGGTCCACTTTGATGTCAATGTTTGGCAAGGAAGTCATCCTTTGAGACAAGACTGTCAGTCTTGAAAAATCTCGTGCTGATTATGAATTTGACCATTTGACTTTGTATTTGGTACAAGATTTGTCTTATTCCGGTGTAGTCTATTTGGACGTGTAGATCCCACATCTAATAAGTTCTTGAGTTCTACTTTTGACTGTAGGCGATTTGTGGGTGCATCTTTTGCAGCTTTTGTTTCACTAGCTTGGCATCTGGAAATAATGGAAAATGGTGCAATACAAGTTCTGGATCCAACCCAGGCATATCGGCATAAGACCATGCAAAGTTGACCTTACGCTCTGAAAAGAATTTTTGGAACTCAGGATTCTCCTCCTCTATCAAGGATGTCACGAAGAGGACCATCTTAGGATCTTCTACTATGGATATGTTTGTTTCCATAGCGTCCTCTATGAGCATGGCTGATTTTTCTTGAGTTATAGGGAGAAAGTCCAGTCCTCCATCCTTGGGTGCCTCAAAGAGGTTTTCACCCGCAGATATGTCCTTTGTTTTTACCCTTTTATCGTCAAAAGGTGGCTTTCGGTTTTCACCTAGAGATGTTTCATTTTTTATTTTATTTTTATTTTTGCTTTTGTGACTGGAGGACGGAGCAGTCTCGCCGAAGTAGGCCATGAAATCTAAATCAATGGAAAATCCTAACTTATGATCACCACTAGGTATGCCCTCACGTAATCCCAAGAATTCTACAATTGCCTCATCATTCTGAAATATATCCAGGACTAGCGAGCCTTGTTGCTCCCAATCGATTAGTTGTGGGTAGACTAAGGAAATACCATCGTCCTTATTGGTGAATTGAGGGGAGGATGCGGAAAGCATGCAGATAAATTTAGTAGTGTCATAAATGATATTATCATTGTCCAACTCCACATTGGACTCTATCCAATATTCCCCTTCTATAGTTTCATATTTGTTGGCAAAATAGAGGTTGAAGGGTCTAGAGTCTTGTTTGTCAGTGTCTTTTGGTATTTCAAATCGGTTGAACTAGAGGGATTCAAGTGGTGGGTTTTGTATGTCATGGGGATTGGTAATGGGTCCTTGAGTATTCGGTGCCTATTCAATTTTCCAAACTCTTTGTTTAGAGGTCAATTCCCTTGATTCGGAAAACAAATTATCAAGGTAATAGTCACTTAAGGATTGGTCTGAGTCAAATTTCCACTCTTGGGAGTCAGTTTGGGTGGGATTTTCCTTAGTGGCCTCGACACTTTCTAAAGCATGTACTCGCTCACTTGAAAGTCTAATGGTATGTCAATCTTCATTTTCAGGTGATCCAAACCCTGATCCTAGATAATTTTGTATTTGGAAAGGTTCTATGGGCTCTCTTTGTCTTGCTTTATTTCTGCCTAGACCACTAGTACCATCGTAGCCTTTAGCCTTCATTATGTCATATCCCTTGCCATATTTTTGAACTAGTAATGGGGGTAATGTGACCATATCTTTATAGATCCATCCTGTTATGTTAGCAAGGTCCTCGTTACTCATATCTCCCCATTTGATGAAAACTATTTTTGAGGGAACCTTGAAAGTTTCCTTGAGTTCCGTTCTGAAGCATGGCCAACCATATACCTTTGGAGGCTTGGGTAATGTTGTTATGTTGTATGATGTGTGTAGTTTGAACTCCCCACAGCTAAGGTCCTAGATCTTGATAGTGGATTCAGCCTTAGGGTTTGTGGAAGGTGGTGATGTAGCAGGAGACATGGATGGAGTAGATGAGGAAGATGACATGAGTGTGGATGGGTCGATGTAGTTGGATGACGAGGAGCTAGGTGCTTCTTGGTTAATAGGTACTCAATTTTTAGAAATACCTCTTAAGTTGGTACAATATTGGAAAGGATTAGGGTCTCCATATATGGTTATTTCTGTGCCATCAAATGGAAACTTTAGGCATTGGTGATATGTGGATGGGACGGCTTTTAAGGCGTGAATCCAAGGTCAACCAAGTAGAATATTGTATGGAAGCTCTAGATCTAGGACTTGACAAGTGGTGTCCACAATGACTGGTCCCACTCTGATGGGGAGAGAGATAACGCCACGAGAGGAGCGTTCTTCATCATCATATGCTTTTATCACTATACTCTTTGTCGGGTCTACACATGCATCAGAGAACCCTAGAGCCTTAACCACCTTGAGGGAGCATATGTTCAATCTTGCTCCGCCATCTACTAAAACCCATCTAACTTTGTGCTTGTGGATGAAAGTTTCTATGTGCAATGCGTCATTGTGGTTCATCTTATGTGATGAGTAATATTGATCCGAGAAGGTGACATGGTGAGGTGTGGTGAGGTATCCCACCATGGTTTCAAACTGATTGACATCAATGTCCTTGGAGATTGATGACTCTTGTAGGGTTTTATCTAGTATATCTTTGTGCGTGGGAGAGATACGAAGTAGCTCAAGTATAGAGATTTGCACGGGGGTTTTTTCCAACTAGACAATAAGGTTAAACTGACTTTTGGGTTGCCCTTGCTTTGTGGCTGAGATAGGTTTCAGTTGGTTAGCAAATGGGCCAGGTATGGTGATTTTGGGTCATCTATTGGGTGGTGGACCAGCTATAGTGACCTTGCCACTATGAGTAGTAGCATTACAATGAGGTGCTCACTTGACCATAATGGTATTAATGCATTCATCCTCGGTTCAAACATTATTTATAATAGGTCCACCCAAATAGTTGTACTTGGTTCGAGTGAGATTGGCATGATTATTGTTTATCTTCAGAACTGACGTGGAGGCATTATGAGAACCATGGTCCTACAGTGGATTTTTGTGGATAGTATGATCTGAATTTGAGGCGAATTATGGTCCACTTACCTCAATGACGTGACTATCGATAAGATCTTGTATTAGGTTCTTCAATTGTCGATAGTTAGAGGTTGTATGTCCTTTTGATCGATGATACTCGCAAAATGCATTATCATTCCACCAAGCCAGTTTAAATTGTTCTGAGTCATATGAATTGGGCTCTTGAAGCATGATGACCCCATTTTGGAGGCATTTCTTGAAGACTTCTTCAATGGGTTCCCCCAAGGGAGTGTATGTGTGACCCCTGGGGAATTGTCTTATTTGACGGTATTGTCCTTGATTATTTTGGCTGCCTTGGTTGTTTGAAGGTACATGGGTAGGGGGTGTCGACATCACTGTTGGTGTGTTTTGTGGTTGAACCCCCTCTAGAGCCAATATAGGACCCATAGTGTTCACTACCTTGGTGTCGAAAATGCCATCATTGGTGACATGTTTATTCTTAGCCCAGTATTTATTCTTGTCAGCGACAGGATTTGGACTTGCATTTGTGTTTTTAGGACCATATTTTAATCTTCCCTTAGCAATAAGAGCTTTCTCAAGTTGGATGCCTCGTTCGACTAGGTCCATGAAGGTTGTACAACAATGAAATCACAAGCCATTTCTCAATGGATCTAGAAGTGTTTGTACAAACATGTCAACCTTCTCCTTTTTAGGTATGTCTATGTGACAGTGACTTGCCAAGCCTCTCCATCATTGGAAAAATGGGATAAAAGTTTCACCAATGTCTTCATGTGTAAGTGTGCATAAATTAGTAATGGAGGTGTCTGTGTCAATGTTATAGGCATAATTTTTTATAAATTTGATTACAAGTTCTTTCCATGTTTTTATCCCCTTCAAAGTGGAGAACCATTCATGTGTGGGTCATGTTAGACTTTTGGAGAATAGTCTCATCAATTAAGTGTGTTCATATGCGATGTCCATACAGTTGGTTGTGAATTCTCAGATGTGTTAAATAGGATTCATCTTGACCTTGTATTTGGTGAATTTTGGGGCCACATATTCGAGAGGAAATAGTGGCATGTATAAGGTTGTGCCAAAAGGATATGGACATAGGTCATATGACATTGGTGATGTTTTGTTGGATGGTTGCATGTTTTCCACCTATTTTTGGAGGTTTACCATCCTGGCTGTCAAGGCATCTATTATGGGATTATTGGTCACATCACACATGGAAGTGATGTGTATCCCCTGAATCCCTATTGATTGTGATAGTATGTTTGAATTTGGATGTGACATTTGTTGTTGTGACATGTATGACATGTCTTGGTTTAACGGTTGTTGATATTACCAATTTTGATGAGGAACGTGTTGTGTGTGGATTTGTGATGAAGATGTGGGGATGTGCGATCTAGCCATATTTGTCGATATTTGGGGAATTTGGTAACCTTGACTATTTTGGTGCCCAAGGGTATTCATTTGTTGTGTTATTTGAGTGCCTTGTCCATATTGGAAGAATTGTCCATGTGGGATGTTGGTATTTTGTCCTTGGTATTGTCCATGCAGGATGTTGTTATTATGGCCTTGGAATTGTCCATGCTAGATGTTGGTATTATATCCTTGGAATTTTCCATGCGGGATGTTGGTATTATGGCCTTGGAATTGTATGTGTGAGATGTTGGTATTATGTCCTTGTGAGGCATTGATGTTTAATTGTGATGATGTGTTAATGTTTGGTTGGGAACTTCTAATAAGCATATGTCATTTAGTTCCTCCAAAGGGGTTGAATGAGGTTTCGACATAAGGATTGGATGATGTTGTCCCTATGGTCATAGATGAAGTCCCAAATATGGGGTTTGAGGGACTTGCCCCCATTGGTGTAGGCCATAGGGTAGTTCCCCCTATTTTTGAAGAGGTCATTGTCCTTGCGAGCATGGATTGTGATATTGTTTGTGGCATGGTGGGTGTTCCTCTGATAGATGTTGCATTGATTGAGTTGTAGGTGTTTTGATTTATGGTGCCACTAGATGTAACATTGATGGTGTTTGTAGGAATTTATGTTGTGACAACAGTGTTATCATTGGAGGAATTATTTGTGTTTTGTTGAGGTGTCATGTTGTTTAGAGGAGAAGGTCTTATAGTATTAATGTCAAATCCTCTTGGTAGTTTTTCCCCTTGGTCTAGGAGCATAGCAAGGTATCTGTCAGTGTCGTTGAAGACCAAATCCTCTACAAATGATGCTACGTTAGTATTTTGGGTTGTAGCCTCTAAATACTCAGCTGTTACTTGGCCATTGTGGTCCCTTTGTATGAATGGTTCAAATGGATTTCGAGAAGATGTTGGTAGGTTCATGGAATATTATATGTTCATGTTAGCGAACGGATCGTTAAAAGTTATGTCTTGGTTCATATCATAGGTGTTGGTGTTGATGTTGGTATTGAAGTCTTGTCCAAATTTTTCCATTTGTCTTTTCTTTCTTTGAAGCCTAGTTTTGACCATAAAAGAGAATTGCTCAAATGAGGATTATGATTATGAAAACTAGTCTATGTTTTTCGTGTCTTTGTGATAAGGATGATAATGCAAGGTGATCATGACATTTTTCTAGGGAAATGATTTATGTAAGATGATAAGATTGCCAAAGAAAAATGTCAAAGGTCAAGGTGACAATGATGACTAAGATGACTATGTTGATTAATGCAGGGTAAGAGAAATTTTCTAAGTGCAAAATGAAGACTAGGGTGAACAATATTTTTGGATTTTTAGGCATAAAATATGTAAATATGGACTAAGATGAATGTAATTTGGAGAAAGGGTTGCCTAGCCACTCTGAGTTTAATCTATGTCTTAATTTCGGTTATCAAAGGACTTGTTAAAGGGACTAAGTGACAAGGTCAAAATGACTAGTGAGTTTTCCTAACTAGACTATTGAGTTGGAAATTCTCACAAAAAGGACAATGACTGAAAAAGGAGATTGTTGATTAAGTCCCAAGATAACCTACTCTTAAAGGCAATGATTTTGCAAAGCGTGACAAGGTGGCCTAATCCAAAGTCTAAGGACAAGTCTATGTAGGAAGGATGATTATGAAACCTTGGAAATGCAAATAACATTAATAATGTTGAACCTAAGGTAAAAATGCAAGCTAATGGTTGGATCATGAGAATTTTGAGCAATTTCAGTTCTAGTTTCTAACAAAGACTTCTAGAAAAGATGTTGGACAGTAGGCAAAATTTGTTGGATTTGAATTCACTTTTGTGGTGTTTTGATGAAAAGTCAGAATTGTCTAAAGTTGATGGTCTCATTTTCAGATTTTTGGTTGTTGTGTATACTATTTGGGAATCTAGAAAACACTTGACAAGCACGATGTTTTAGTGTAAGCAAGCGCACATAAAACAAGTACAGTCCTAGAAGGCCAATAGGCCAAAGGTTTGTATACTTGGTATAGCCCACCGATATACCCCGGATTGGTGATAAACACCTTTCCTTCTTGAGAGCGGATAGCTTAGAATTTTGGTGGCATTAGCTCCCCTCCACGACTCATTAACATCATTCAAGTACACCAAATTCAAATTCTTGGGTAATGACTTCCCAAGAACTACTATATCTACTCAAGGGGATCAGTAGTGAGTGTCTTCGGGCATGATACTGTACCCTGCACTATATCAAGCAACAACCAAAGAACGGTTGGACACTAAAATAAGAGGTTTTTAATTCAGGCATTTCGTTCGTAGGGCATGATCCATGTGGCAAGAGTCCCCTTTCAAAACCATCTCGTCGGAACCATATGCGTGATTCTTGGGCTTTCCCCAAGAATCCACTTTTATATACTGGCTAGAAGTCCCTCAGTGTCAGGGTGCTACCAATCTGAGTCATCCTAGGGTGAGTACTTTTTCCCACCAGAACAGGCCCAAGTTCTAGAGTTAGTAACTGTTTCTCTTACACCCAAGATCACCTGAAAGTGCAAGGGGAGAGGATACTCCGATATACCAAATCATAAGGGTGACACAACAAAATAAGATGGGTCTGGTTTTTTGATCACCTAGTTTTCACAAGGTGAGAGCATAATCACCTACCACCTTCAAGCATAGTCAAGAAAAGTCAAACACTTATTAATTTTATTGCACCAAAGGAAGTGTGTACTAATCTAAAAAAAAGACAACCACAATGTTTAGTTTTAATTCTTCGACATTCAAACCTACAAACCATGAGTTAGGAGTTTTCTTTAATTTTTAGTCTTCGACAAACATATGTTTATGCAAACCCAAATTTTTTTGCTTTCCAATTTGTTATATATGACTGATATTGCTACTACTATAGCTCCTTATGATCACCTAGAAACGTGGATTTGTGAAAACCATACAAAAAACAAAGATTAGGTTTGTTTTCATTATATTTGACCTCCAAATTAAATCTGCAAAACATAGACCCCTATTAGAATTTAAAGAGCTTTCCAAAAATGTAAAATTGTTTGAAAAATTCATCAATTTGCGTCTAGAAAGTTAATTTTATGAAAAAAAATAAAATCACAATAACTCCCACAAAAATAATGATAAACCCTCAATTTTTTTATTGTAGCCTCTTGAGATAATGTATAAGATTCTCCAGAAATATTGTATAAAAAATCTCAGCTATGTAGAAGATATGAACAAATTTGTAAAACCTATGATTTTATCCAAGAACTGGCAGATCTGCAACAAAAAAATCAATAAAACCTGCAAAAGGAAAGCTAGACCAAATGATTCACGTCGGATTCACCAATGTAATCAATGGGTAAAATTCAGTGGATTAGGATTAGCATATTAGATCATAAAATAAAGCCCAAAGAAGTTATGAAGTACAAAGAAAGCAAATAATAATGAAACGATTATACCAGATATTCACAAAGCTTCCATGAACCACCTCCATAACATCTCCTAGCTTGCAGCATATGATTGATTCCCTCAGATCAAGTGTGTGAGCAATCCTTGCCTATGCCAATGTCCTAAACAAGCTTTGAAGGATTTTTCCTAAATGCCTATGCCTATGACAAAGATGAAATGACTAAAATCCTAAATGGTAAAATGGCTATAATTCTTCTCCTATCTCTCAAGAATTCTAAGAATCATGAATCCCTTCCTTATGAGCAAGCCTGCCATTTTATAGAAAACCCAATTCTGAATGGACGGATCAGATTGAATCTTGACAAAAACCTAAAATGAAGGGCCAAAATTAAATCTGACCATCCCTAATTAGGGTTAGGGCAAGATCCTTAAATGAAGGGTCAAGATGCAATCTGAAGAGAATCAAGATCAGTGGTGGAGAAAATATGTGAGATAATTAATTTTAAAAATAAAGATTTTTAAAATTAAAAGATAAGGTGACCCACTTTGCAAGATTTTAAAAATCACAAAGATGGAATGTGGAATGTCCACTTATAAATTACATAATGATCTAATTCATAAGTGGGGGATTAATAAATAATTGTCATAATTATTTATTTATTTTAGTGGAAAGGGAAGTGGGATTAATAAATAATTAGTGAGAATATATAAATAAGTTAGTGGAAATAATTCACATTATTAGATTCATAGTGGAAATAATGCAAATTAATAAATTCAAGGTGGAATGTCCATTTATGAATTAAATAATGATTTAATTCATAAATGGGATAAACAAATAAGTTTATCCAAAATGTGGATTTTAAAAACCATAAATAATCCCTTTTAGATTATTTATCCAAAATGGACAATTAATTAAGAATGTGATGACATTTTAAATAATTTCATTTATTTAAAATGAGAGGAATATTAATTCAGACAATTAAATAATTAAACATAATTATTCAATTTAGAAGATATGGATTTAGAAATTAAATAAATCAATGAATTTATTTAATTATGATAGTAGTAGTAGAAAATATGTGAGATAATTAATTTTAAAAATAAAGATTTTTAAAATTAAAAGATAAGGTGACCCACTTTGTGAGATTTTAAAAATCACAAAGATGGAATGTGGAATGTCCACTTATAAATTACATAATGATCTAATTCATAAGTGGGGGATTAATAAATAATTGTCATAATTATTTATTTTAGTGGAAAGGGAAGTGGGATTAATAAATAATTAGTGAGAATATATAAATAAGTTAGTGGAAATAATTCACATTATTAGATTCATAGTGGAAATAATGCAAATTAATAAATTCAAGGTGGAATGTCCATTTATGAATTAAATAATGATTTAATTCATAAATGGGATAAACAAATAAGTTTATCCAAAATGTGGATTTTAAAAACCATAAATAATCCCTTTTTAGATTATTTATCCAAAATGGACAATTAATTAAGAATGTGATGACATTTTAAATAATTTCATTTATTTAAAATGAGAGGAATATTAATTCAGACAATTAAATAATTAAACATAATTATTCAATTTAGAAGATATGGATTTAGAAATTAAATAAATCAATGAATTTATTTAATTATGATAATTAATGACATATTAACTAGATAAATGAAATTCATTTATTTAGTGAGGAAGAATTAATGAAGGAAGACTTAAGACAATTAACAACGTATTAAATAAATAAACAAGATTTATTTATTTAATAATCATGAAGAATAAAAGGCCATGAATTAATTAAACAATAATGAATTATTTAATTAATAGTTGGACGTAGATCTAGGACATAATTAAATGTCTTAATTATGCTAGGATGAAAGTGGTAAGATTAGAACTCGCAGGCCTAGGACATTTTTAAGTGTCTACAAATTAATCATTCAAATAAAGTGAAATGGATAGTAAATACATGTACTTACAAACAGTGGTAATCTCAGGCCATAACAAGCCTATACAGACTCATACAAGTCTAGAAAATAAAAGAGAAACAAAACATTAAGCAAATAATAGAGCCTTTATTGATTTTCTTCTTCAATCCTTGTAGCCAACCATTACAATGATGTTCTTCATATTTTTAAAGGCTCTTTCTCCAAAACCCACCAACTAACCAACCCTCAACTACCTTTTAAACCTCCTTATGACCATTGGGTGCAAATTACATTGTTTTTACAATTTTGTTGACAATATTTGCATTTGTGGCCCCAAGTGACTCTAAACCAAACAAATACACCTTGAATGGTCTCATTTGACCTTATTCAACATCGACTAAGACCTTACTCACCACAATCCTCTAAAACCCATGATTTCATGTGTCTTTTTGCATTTTGGAACAATTTGACATATTTCAATATTGTTTCACAAGATGGCTCTTCCAAACACCTATTAGGACTAAGTTAAGCCTAAATACATTAAAGAGTGGTCTTAATGACCTTATTTAGCATAATAAACTCAAAGACGTAACAAATTCCTAAAGCTTACTTGAAATCAACTTCAAATTTAATGGTGCCCCTGCACCATACACCCCAACATGGAACCTTTCCAAGTCCCTTGGAAAATATGTTGTAGTATGTTTGTCACTGCTCTTTACATACCTCTAACCATCAGAAGATCCTTTATCAGATGCAACCTTCTCTGGCTCTTCTTTGTCTTTGTTTTTTTTGTCCATGTCTTTATTTGTCTCATGTTGTACTTTTCCAGCTAGCACTGTGGGGTGCTTTTCCTCCTTAATTACAATCTTCAAATACTAACACTAAGCCCTCTCCTACACTTGTACAATCACCTCCATCAGTTACCATCACTTCTTCCTACTCTCCATGCTTTTTCCTTCGTCCATTAGTCCTCACAACTACCACCTTACCTCTATCAGACTTAGCAAAAATTATGCTAGTGCATTTAGGCTTTGTCGGACTTGCACTTGAATTTGTACTATCTTAACACTTTTATAGACCTTTGTACCTTCATTCACTATCCTTTCAACCTCATTGACCCTTGTCTTCTCACTATTCAACTTCCCCTTCTTTGTTATCATAACTATAGGGCACATAACCAACCCTACAAGCACTCCTTCATTATCTTCTTACCATTTGAAAGGCTTTCCACCTTGATACTACCTTATATCAGTCTGAGAAATCTTGTCATTCCTTTTCTTCTGCCATACAAAGGCATGCTTCTTTTTGTCTTCCTGCAAACCATACTTATCTGTCTTACCCATTGTCCTAGCATTGCTCATTTTCTCTTCACCTGCTATCCTATCATCATTAACCTACTCCATACCTACAAACATTTTGTTTCACTATCCTTCAAAACTTCCAAAGGGCTTGGTCACAATCGTTTTATCACACACACAAATCTAAGGGCAACAATCATACGTTGCAAGCTATAAGGTGCTATGGAGGTGAATCATGGAAGCAATGAATATCTAGTATAATCGTTTATGTTTTAAGCTTTCTTTGTATTTTATAGCTGCCAACACCTCTTTTGTCCACACCATAAACCATCATTCCATCATAAATAAACCTTTCCTTTGGAACCAACAAAAAAAAAGTCATAAAAATCAAAAAACCAAAATCAAATTTCAAAGGCCATTGAATCAAACAAAAAGACAAGTAGACAAATGAAATTAAAATGGATCCCAAAGACAAGTGGATCAAGCAAAGAAAATATGTCAAAAAAAAAAATTCAATCACAATGTGGAGCCACAAGACAAGAGGACTCCCACATATAACTCATGTCCACCTCCTTCAAAATGGTCATCAAGCAAGGAATCTAAAGGTGTTGGTTCCAAATGTCATCCCTCCAAAATTTGTCATTCACCATACCAAGTTTGGAAGATAAAAAGTGATTCATCCAAACGTCAAAACAACCTTTCCACATCTACCATCATCTATCATAATCCTACATCTCATCTAAAGTCCAAAGATACCATGTCAAAAATCCATCACATCATGGAAGTGACTCTTTACCAAAAGGACTCTCATGGCACTCTATCATGATGTGCATATTCTGATAAAGACAAATCTAGTATCAAAAAGGACCATGATGACATCAATAAGTTGTATGCAAGTGCTACGATCTTGACAAGGCAACTACTTCAGAAAGGACATTATTGGCGTATCATGGCACCAGTCTCTACATAAGAACCATCAACAACTTTAAAACAATCAGTGGTCAGTTAAGGCATCAAGGTCATCCTTAAATATCAAAAATACAAAAAAATGAAAAATCATAAAATTATCACCCTGATGAAAACCTAGTAAACAGGCATCTTGGTGACACCAAAAATTTCAAAAAGTCACAAAAATAGTAAAGAAAAGAATTTCCTCCAATGGTGAAAACTTGGAAAATAGGCGCCCTAGATAAGTACCATGATGAAAACCTAGAAAACAAGCGTCATGTGGAAAACAAATCGTCTATGTGGACTCTTAAACTTGGGGGGAAGTTGTCTCATCTCATATGCCTTCCTCTTGACATTGGCATCTGGCCATTTAATCCATATCATTTCCATTCACTTTCCCACCTACCTTGGTCTTGACATAACAACATGCACACATACATCATGCTTTGGGAAGACTCTTGACATGTTTATCGTTTGGTCATATACAATTCACAAAATCTCATGTCATTACTTTCATAAACTTATTATCCTTATGCGGCATAGTCCTTGAAAATAATATGACAATTCCTATAGTCTCATGTCCCCCATCCTTTACCAAGCCCACCTTTTTTCCATTCATGTCTATCACCTAACTTAGCTTTCCCTTTTCAAACAGTCTAAGGATAATCATCATCCCAACTAGTCCTAACCAAGTCATTCCAAATGTAATGAGTCTAATCCATAGAAGCACATTATCCAAAACATTACTTGAATTTCTTCCTGGCTTGGCTACAGACCTCGATACTTTCAACACATTATCATCATCCTCATGTTGTTTCAGGATGTGTCCTTCCCATGTCAAACAACGTTTTCAGCACTTGTCAATTGGTATTCAAATTGACTAGGGGCACAATCATGTTTGTCATTGGTATCATTCACATGCATTTGTCATGATCCACATCAAAACATGTCACAAAACAAATAAGAAATCACAAATTCCTAAAAAAAGATAAAAACATAACAAAAAGTCCTAAAAAAAGACAAAAACATTACAAAAAGTCCCAAAAAAAGACAAAAACATCACAAAAAGTCCTAAAAAAAGACAAAAACATTACAAAATGTCCTTAAAAAAAAAACACAAAACCATCATAAAATGTCTTGAAGAAAGACAAAAACATGGTAAAAAGTCCTAAAAAAAACCTAAAAATTTAAAAACGCCCTAAGGAAACCCCAACAAAGATAGAATGTCTAGAAAACACAAAAACGGAGTCATTTCTTATCATGTCCTTCAAATCAATTAGTCCTTTGTCATTTTTCCAAACTATGATGTCTCTGTGCATTTGCTACGTAGGCAAGACTCAATTTCGAGTCCCTGAGACATTATGTCAGTCCTTTTAGGTATGTCAAAATAAAATCATGATGCAATATTTGGTCATCAAGATAGTCATTGGTCATGTCGAACTATGAGGTCTCTGAGTGCATGATGTAGGCAAGGCCATCTGTTGATGAGCCCCCAAGGCCGCACTAGGTCAGTCTATTAGGGTTCATGGCACTACACTGGCACACACATCAAAAGTCTTCAAGTCAAGACAAATCATTTTCCAAATGAGAAAACTTCTAAAAAAAATTATGACAATCATTTATTCAACATGACAATTACACCAGCATGATAACATCGACATCTAGTCGACACAAGTCAATTCTGTCAACTTTAGTCAAATTTGGTCAAAACAAGTCAAATTATCATAACTAGTCAAACTATCAACTCTTGGTTATCTTTCAAATGTGTCCTTCTAAAGAATAGCCTCTATCATTTATGCCTTAGGATGTGTCCTTCCTAGACATTGTCATTGTCATCCAACATTTTTGAGGGATCCTCTTGACATTTAAGGATGACTCCTC
Organism: Sequoia sempervirens; assembly: GCA_007258455.2. Taxonomy (NCBI): domain Eukaryota; kingdom Viridiplantae; phylum Streptophyta; class Pinopsida; order Cupressales; family Cupressaceae; genus Sequoia; species Sequoia sempervirens. The sequence continues at coordinate 10,687 of VDFB02188891.1, read as the reverse complement.
TCAACATTAGTATCTTTCAGATGTCTCCTAAAGAAAAAAATTTGTCATCTACGCCTTAGGATGTGTCATTCCTAGGCATCATCACTATCATATGGAATTTTGAGGGATCCTTTTGATATTTAGGGATCAAATCCTCTTGACACCAACATTATTCACAATGTGTCCTTCTTGAACTTGGAAATCTTTCGCTTTTGTCATCTTGGCATTGTCGAAACCTTGACACCCTGGAATCTCAACATCATCAAACCTAACATCTTGATATTAAAACACTTGGCATCCAGACACACTTGGAAAACACTTGGCATTTTTCTGTGGATTTTTTATCATGTTACTAGTTTTCCAATGAGATCCTAACAACTAGATTTAGAGAAGCAGCGACGTATCATGATGTTTGTCTTGTCTTTTGACACTCATGCTACTAGTTTCTCAATGATGCCCTGACTACATGATTTAGAAAAATGACGTATCATGATCATAGCTTTATTTTTTCCTTTTCACAATCATGTTGCTAATTTCTCAAGGATGTCCTAGAAACATGATTCAGAGAAGCCACGACGTTTCATGACTTTTCCTTCTTGTCTTTTTTCTGCTTGTAGTTGGTTATGACAAAAAGACTAGGGAAAATTGCACTCTTAGTATGAGTCATGATCATCCTTGTTTGTGACTACTTGTCTTATGTGATGGTACGATCTTGCACACCTTGATCTATGTCATATCATGGTGTTTGTTTATGCCCAATGATGATTACAAGCAATAAATATTAAAGTCCTATGGTAATGTTTTAAAGGATTTGGTCTAGGAACTAACATGCATCTTCTTTTGTTTTGTCATCTTCTCTCACCCATCTCATATAGGCATTGCATCATACATCATCCATATCTTTTTCACTAACATTTCTTTGTCTCTTTATATTCTAGTCTTCTCATCAATTTCGAGAGCACACTCGTGTTCTTGGAACCCGTCTACCCTCTCAAGGGTGCATACCTCTACCTTCCTCAACATTCTTCCTCATCCTATTTTGCATTGGGGCATATTTTTTGACTTATTTTCTCTATCACAATGTGACAGGGTACATTATGACAAAGAGGGAAAAAATGTACACTTAAAAATGACCTAGGCTTGCAAGCTCTATTTTACAACTTTCGTCCTAGCATAATTATGACAATTAATTATGTCCTTGGTCCACTTTCCACTATTAATTAAATAATTTATAATTATTTAATTAATTCATGTCTCTAGTATTCTTCATGATTATTAAATAAATAAATAAAATTTATTTATTTAATATGTCACTAAGAGTCTATTGTCTTCTTACAATTAAATAAATTTCTTTATTTATTTAATTACCTTTGTTCATTTATTCTTCCTGATTATTAAATAAATCAATTTTATTTATTTATTTAATATGTCATTTATTCTCATAATTAAATGAACTTATTAATTTATTTAATTATCGGTCATTATCTTCTAAATTAAATAATTATGTTTAATTATTTAATTTCCTAATTTAACATTTCTCTCATTTTAAATAAATTAATTATTTAAAATGATTTTGTTTTATTAACTGTCACTTGATTTTAGTAAATAATCTTAAAATTGATTATTTATTGTCACACAAAATCCATATTTTGAATTAATTTAATTCAAAATGGTAATCTTCTTCCAAAAATCAAGTAATTGAGTAAATTCTTGATTTTTCAAATATAATTTTCAGTTCAACTCTTATCTTATTGATTTTTTGAAACTTACAAATCAAACAGTCTTTATCTTCTTGATTTTAAAAAATATTTATCCTTTTGGCTAATTATCACATTTATTCTCAACCACTGATTTGATTTTATCAAAAGACATCTTGACCACTCATTTAATAGTTTTTCCCCAACCCTAATGATGGGTTGTCACATTAAATCTTGACCTCTGATTTTAGGCTTTGTCAGCTTTTAATATCGTCCATTTGTCAAAAATTACATTTTCTATAAAATTCCAATTTTCTCACATTCTCGCAACTTCATTATTATAGACATTTATGATTATATTTTACTTTGCATTTAGCTTATTTAATTTGATTATTTACTCATAGGCATAGTCATTTGTCATAGGCATTTTGTCATCAAATCCTTCAAAACTTGCAAAGGGCTTGGTCACAATCATTTGCTCACACACAAATCTGAGGGAAACAATCACACACTTCAAGCTAGAAGGTTCTATGGAGGTGAATCATGGAAGCAACGAATATCTAGTATAATCATTTATGTTTTAAGCTTTCTTTGTATTCCATAGCTTCTTTGGGTTTTGTTTATTTAATATAATCCACTAACCATTCCTAAAAATAATCCATTGATACAATTTGTACTCCCCAATCTAGAAATCCACATAGGCTTGTTCATTTACTACTAAAGTTTGACTATCATTCACCCAAGAAAATTTGTATGGTGCGACATGAGGTATCTTCTATAAATTTAATTTGTCTACCATCTCCGTAGACACCATAGTATCCCAAGAACCTGAATCAATGACAACTTGACATACCTTACCTCTACATTTGCATGAGGTTCCAAAGAGACTCCTTTGGCTCATGTCTTCCTCCTTAGGTGCTTCCAACAAGGTCCCTCTCATCATGAGTGCTTCTCCCACCTCTAGGTCTATAGGTCTACTTGAAATTTCACATTCTTCTTCTTGGATCAGTTGAGTTCTTCGCTCACTCTTCCTATCACCACTTGAAAATGAACTTTGGTTTTGAGGACACTTGAAAGATGGTGCCCAAATTCATTGCACCTATAAATCCTACCTGCAAACTCATTGAAATCTCTCCTTTGTCTGAAAATAATTCTTCCACCTCTCCATCCTCCTCTTGCTTCAGGTAATTGCTCCTTGTTTTTATCAACATCTTCATGGTCTTCCTTGGTCTACCTTGGTATTGAAGTTGTTCATCTACCCCTAGAAGTGCTTCCTCTTCCTCTTTCTACCTTCTCTTGTCTCCTCATGATTTTTTCTTTTTCCCTCATTTCCATTTGAAAGCATTGTTCAACAAATTTTGGTGCCAACAAGCTAATTTCATCCTAAATGTTATACCTTAGACCATTCAAGTACCTAGAAACCATTTCTTCCTCATCTTCTTCATGTTTAGTTGTTATAATTAGCCTATAAAATTCTTCATTGTATGATTGCACATGCAAATCCTTTTGTCTAATATTTTGCAACCTTTTAAGCAATTGAACATTATAATCACAAGGAAGGAATTTACCTTTCAGTTTGGTCTTCATCCTCTCCCAACAAGTGATCTTTCTCTTTCCTTGCCTCTCTCTTTCCTCTTGCACAAAATTCCAACACAACAAAGCATTTCCTTTCAATTTTGTTTTGGCCTTCTTCACCTTATGTCCTTCATCAATGTCTTCACTATTAAAATAGTTTTCCATGGCTCCAATCCAATCCAGGAGCTCTTCACTATCAAGCTTACCTCCATACATAAGCACATCCATTTTTCCATGTCCATCCTTCTTCATAGCCTTCAAAAGCTTCATCATTCTCACATCATCTAGATCCATATCCTCTTCTTCACCAGAGGTCTCTTCCTCTTAAGAATCACTTTCTTCCAAAAGAACCCTACCTTTTACTTTCATCACAGCAATTTCCTACTTTGAGGCTTCTATTTATTTGTCTTGGTTTTCAATCTTCCTTGCAACATCATTCCCCTTAGGAGGAATTTTTATTCCTCTAATTACCTTCTTCTTCTTTTTTAAATAAAAAGAGGGTAAAAACTTTATTGAATCAGAAGAACAATACAAAGTTCAAAGAGAAAACCCACAAGGGGTCCAACAAAACATGAGTTAATTAACACCCAAAGAGCACATCATATCCTCAGCCACCCACTCCTCAAGAACATAGGTCGTGTCATTAGGAAGATTGACCCACCCATCCACATACCAAGAATCAATTTTCTCTATCACCCATCTAGCCAGTCCATCAGCCACCCTATTCCACTCCCACGGGATATGGCAGAAAATAATGGACTCCAGAGTAGAGCACATAGAAATAATCTATTTGACAACCACAGCTAGCTGCCAATTCACATCCTCCAAATGTCGCTTATGCAACATATCAATAACCACCTGCGAATCAGACTCACAAACAATCCGCTGCCACCCAAGATGAACCGCACGGTCAATCGCCATAAGAATAGCACTAGCCTCCATAAGATTATTGGTATGCAAACCACAATACATAGAAAAGAAAAATGCCACCACTCCCAAGTTGTCTCTACCAATACCACCAACTCCACCATGCCCAAGATTACCCCTAGATGACCCATCCATATTGATTTTTAGCTCCCCCAAAGTAGGCAGACACCAAAAGCTATCATGAGCCACCCTCTCACAACCACACCTATAATGCACACTGCCCAAATTTCTCCTATCCCCAGCAACAAGACCCAGGGAATTAACAACACCCAAGTCCCCAGGATCCATAGCCATAGACAAATCACACTTTGTAGACAAAGTCTCCTACAGAGCCCCAAGAATCCACCTCCAAAGTTGCTCCAAGATCAAATTTTTATCTAAGAAAATCCATCTATTACTCTCCAACCAAACATGCCAAACAATCAAACTAGGGCCAATGCTCTAGGAAATTTTAAGAAAAGAGGTTTTGGCAAGAGATGATCCTTGTCTCCCCCAAAAATCATCCAGAGATTCCACCTGTGATGCTAGATATCTTTAGTAAAGGAACACTGAAAAAAGAGATGTGAGAGGCATTCTTCATGTTGACCACACAAAACACACATGGAAGGGCCCTGGAACCCCCACTTCCAAAGTCCTAAGTGAGACACTTACCTTGAATAATGAGCTAAGAGAAAAAATTACACTTAGGGCAAGAAAATTTATTCCAAACATGCTTCCACCAAGGAACCTCAGAGCTCCCAAAAACCTATTTATCCAAAACTTGATAACTAGAGGCAACCAAAAATTTACCTCACAAATCAGGACCCCAAGCAAGCACATCTCTCCTAAGAAGAGAGTTACAGACGTGATCTAAAAGAATCCTAGCAAGCACTTGACAATTCCCAAAAACCCTTCCAGGGGGCCAATCTCGAGGGTCCTTCCACCTAGACACAATAATCTAACTCAAAGATTGTTGAGATTTGAAGTTAGCCACATGACACCAGCCTGCCTCCTCAAAAATCTGGCACAAGTCTTGAAGGTGGGGATGAGATGAAAAAATAGGGGGATGTCCATCCCAGGAGTCATGCCAGAAGAGAGCTTCCCAACCCCCATTATAATCCAAAAAAGACCTTGTTTAACAAGCTTGGCACCCCGTTTGAGGGTACTCTAGATCATAGAACCTTTCCCCTCCATACTGAATGTAACAACCTTTGTGCTTCCCACTGCACCAAAATATTTGAGGGTAATAATTTTAGCCAACATATGTTGTTGAGAACACCAATGTCAATATAGCTTAGCAGCCAAGGCCTATCCATTCAAATCAGTCCATCGTAGACCAAGACCCCCTCCTGCTTTGGCCTACAAACAATATCCCATTTCAGTAAGCTCCACTTTCTATGAAGAAGGTTTCCAAACCACAGAAACTGATGAGATAGTTTCTCGAAATCTTTAATAAAACTTGAAGGAGTAGAAAGAACAAAGCACCTATAAAGAGGGAGAGCTTGGATCACAGACTTTAGAAGAGTCACTCTTCCAGATGAAGAAAGCCACCTACAAGTCCAATGGCTGACCAATCTTCAAAACTTGTCAAGAGTCTCTTGCCAAAACCTTTTAAGGAGATAACGAATGGCAAGAGGGATTCCAAGATAGAGGAAAGGAAGTGAACCTATTTGGAAACAAAGAATACCTACTAATCTCCTTTGGATAACCTTAGGAGTATGGAAGAAGTAGATGAAAGATTTCCCCTCATTAATGCACTACCTAGAGGCTGCCAATTAGCTATCCAAAACACTACGCCAGTTCAAATCCTCCTCAACCTTTACCCTACCCATCAAAGCAGTATCATCAAAAAACTAAAGATGAGACTGAGGGGAGAGATCATTTCCCCAATTCCAACCCTGAATTAGGCCACAAGCTACCTGAGCATGAATAAGTCTTCCCAATCCTTCCGCAAGTAGGATGAATAAGTAGGGCAATAAAGGATCTCCTTGTCTAAGGCCTCTAGAAGCACCAAAAAACTCAATAGGCTCACCATTGATAAGCATCGAGAAGGAGGAATAAGTAACACAACTCCTGACCCATTCAATCTAATCACTAGCAAAGCCAGAAGCTCCAAGAATCTTAAATAGGAAGCACCATTTAATGCAATCATATGCTTTTGCCATGTCCAGCTTCATAAGCATAGATTTTTCTTTTGAGGATTCCACAGAATGGATGGTCTCAGCTACAATCACAACACCATCCATGATTTGTTTTCCAGCAAAAAAACCCCCTACTCCTTAGAGATTAGCCCACTAAGCCAAGGTTTCAACCTTTCAACAATCAACTTAGTAATAATCTTATAAACAACATTACATAATGCAATAGGCTAAAAAAGATCCAAAGAATTAGCCCCCTCCTTCTTTGGACTGAGAGCTGAAAAAGTTGCATTCAAAGACTTCAAAATTTGTTTATTCATGAATGATTCCTTAACAACCTCTAAGAGGTCCAACTTAACCACCTCCCAAAACTCCTGAAAGAATTCAATAGGGAATCCATCAAGCCCCGATGCTTTACCTTTCTTCATCTAGAACACAACATTCTCAAGCTCCAACAAGGTAATAGGAGAAAGTAATGATTCATTCATTTCATTAGACACTAGATGTGGGATACAGTTCAGAATCCTTGTTTCATCCTCCTCAGCTGGAGGCGAATCCTCAAAAAATAATGAAGAGAAATACTGAATACATTCCGCAAAGATAGAAGTGGAAGAGGACAAAATTTCCTGATCAGACAACACAAGAGAAGAAATAACATTACCTTGCCTCCGAGCTTTAATTGATTTGTGAAAAAAAGAAGTATTCCTATCACCAGCATAAATCCATTCAATACAGTACTTTTGTTTCCAAAAAATTTCTTCTCTTAACTCCCATTCTTCTACCTCTTTTGTTGCAGCAATCTCTAACAAACTCAACTCTTTTGTTAGGCCTTGATCACGAATCTTCCTGGTGATTAAGTCCAGATTATCCTAAGCCTTTTGTTTTTCATGAAACAAATTACCAAAATGTTGCCTATTCCATCTTTTCAGCTTGTATTTGATGTATTGTAACCTCTTTGAGAATGAGTATATAGCAGTGCCATAAGTTGGCTTCCCAAGATCCCACCAACTAGAAATCATATCATGAAGAGACTCATCCCAGAGCCACATGAGTTGGAACTTGAAAGTCTATCTAGCACATCATTGAGGCACATCAACTACAAGCTTAATTGTCTAATGATTAGAGCCTCGACAATCCAATATTTTAGAGCTAATCATCCACCTATCTCCCATCCAAAAACTAGACACCAAAAATATATCTAGTCTTTCAGAAATAACATCTCCCGTTCTCCTATTATTCCATGTGAAGACTCCATTAGTTGGCTTGACATCAACTAACCTCAAAAGAGCCATATTATCCTGCAAGAGCCTAAATGAAGGTTCCAAATGAGCACTACCTCCTCTCTTCTCTTCTAAAGAAATGATAGCATTGAAATCCCTAGCTAGGATCCAAGGCAAGTAATGATCCAAAGACCTCACATATCTAACATGATCCCACAACTGAACTTTACCTTGGAAATCAATTGGAGCATATATATTAGAGAAAATAACTTTCTCCCCTAACTCTAAATGAGAAGCAATACAAGAAATCAAACTCTTATAGGAGATCCACCAAATTGGACTAACCTTCCAAGGATCCCAAAAACAAGCCACTCCACCAAAATTACCAAAAGTACCCACACATTGACATTGGCCACGACCCCAAATCTTACTAGCCACACATAACATACTATCCACTGATAACTTAGTTTCCTACAAGAAAATAACATCCAGAGAATGAATGCAGATCAAATCTCAAATAGCCTTTTGTCGAGGGATGTTATTCATACCCCTCACATTCTAAGAAAGAACTAACATCATTGGGATTGGGAGAAGTGAGCATCAATAGTCCTCATCGAACCAGCCTCAACCAATGTCTCTCTAGCTAGCTTCACCTTTTCTTGGTCCTTTTTGCGACCAACCTTAACAGGTTTTTCAAGAATCCCTTTCTTAAAAAAATTTGCTGGACACCCAGAATAGAAGAAGAAGACTTAATCTTACTTAAGTCTAGGGAACCCTAAACTTTTGAGCAAACCTTACCAGCACCAGAGGAGCCACCAGAATCAACAATCATCCCACTCCCCACACTTAGATCTGGAGTGGAAGGAGATAGACTAGACACCCTTTGAGGATCCTGACCACCAAGCTGATCCAATCCAGTGATTATCGAAGGTTGTGCCTCAAGCAACTACTTAGAACCAGAGCCATCCTCTACCTGCATGCTAGCTGGAAACCCTTCCTCCTGAACTAACTCATCCAAAGCCTCAAATCTATTGAAAGTCTCCCCTTCCTGCCCATCCTTAAAAGGTCTCTTTTGACCCCAACCACGATTATGAGGTTTAACTGGAACAAAACCATCTTTGTCCACTGCCATTCCCTGCATGGGATCCTTACCCTTTTCCACCCTCAAATTAGATTGGTTACGTACATTACTTTCACCTCCTGCACCAACAACCCAAGGAAACCTCTACTAGAGATGTCCATATTCATGACATAACCAGCATCAAAAAGGAAACATTTCATAATCCAATGGTTGAGTCCAGGAATTAGAGCCAATATTCAACTCAATAGAATCGGGCAAAGGTTGACTCAAATCAATCTCCACACAAACCCTCGCATAAGAAAAGATTCTCTTATCCAAAGTATGTTGAGAAGGACCAATAGGCTTACCCAATAGTAAAGCAATCAATTGTAATATATCAGTTCACCAACATTCAAGCGGTAGTCAAGGAAGGCGAACCCAAATCGGGACCCTAGAAGGCAACTCTTCTGCCGAATTAAAGCCTGCATGCCATGGTTTTATGAAAAGACCTACTTGGTTATAAAAATAAGGCCCCCCTTCAAATGCCCTACTTTGATCTGAAATGCATGAGAAATCAACTAGAAAGAAATTATTCGCAGCCTCTGGAGACCATGTCTTGTAGATCCATGTGTCCAAGAAAGAAAGAGAAACCCTCATCCCCATAAACTTGCAAATCAAAACATGCTTACTATAGTAATCCAGGTCTTCAGGTACTGCCTCTGATTGAATCACCAGCACAGGGCGTACATGAGCCCACTCCAGGAATCCATTTATCTTATGCAATTTAAAGGTACTAGTTTATGTCAAACCCTCTCCAGCTGAAGCCCCATCACCAACCTCCGACATCGTAGTACCCCCCCTCACCTCACCAATAGGTGGATTTATTGCCATGCAACCCCTACACTAAAAACTTTGGCCAAGAAGCCCCAAACCAAAACTAGCCTACCTCAGAGCCACCACAAGATTTTGTGCAAAAGAGAAAACCAACGATAAACACCTCCCAACACCAGCAAACAACTAGAGCTCCACCCAATCAGTGATGCAATCAAAAGAGCAACCCTTAGGAGAAGAAGATCATTGTCTTTGGACAGCCTAATGCTTGCACCAAGCCCCAAACGCTCATGCCAAAGCACTCCCGAGTCAACACCTACACATAGAAGAAAGAGAAGAAAAAAATATCCACCCCTGGCCCCTACCCGCACCACACAGACGCCCCTCCCACGTAGCCGCTAGAAGCTTTAGAGATGAACAGGATAGGGCATGAATGCCCTAGCACACCCACAACCTGCACCCGAGAGCTCCATCCTCCAAAACTCCCCCCATCAAAGTAACACTTCTCAATTACCTTCTTCTCCTTACACACAAAACTTCAACCTTATTTCACAAGAGTCCTACTCCCTTCCTATGATACCACTTTGATGTAGCATAGGTGGAGGAATCTTAGTATCTAACACAAAACACTCTGACTCAATCAAGGAAATCAAACTCTGATCACTAAACCACCCAATATGTCTAGACTCACTCAAAAAGGATTCCCGCCTTCACAACACAACCTTGAATGAAATCCCCTCAAGATAGCCATACCAAGGCCCGATGACAATCAAAATAGGCTTCCCACCACCAATACAATAGTCCCAAAATATCTCCAATGACTTCTTTGCAACTTTCTAGACTTTCAACATAACACCCTTATTTTAGGGCTACTAGATTAGTCATGTTTTACAAAGAAAATTCCTTCAAAACACTTGGTTTCCACAAAAACTCTTTTGAAAGAGGTAGACTATCTATCAAAACCTTGGATTCTTTGATTTATTCTCAAATTTAGAGCATCTAACTTACTGATCCGTGAAACCCCCTATTTGCATGCAATCAACCTAGGGTTTATTGAAACTCACACTCTCAAGACTTCCCAAACTCAACCACTACCTCAAATACATTCCTTTAGGTTTGCATAGACTCTCTATACCTTTAGAATCCCAATTGCATCAACATTTCACTAAAACCCTTCATAAAACCATCATTTTCAAAGGAAAATTGCTTTGCCTAGCCCTAGGGAATCTTCCAAAACCAATAACTTGGCTCTTCTAGACAACTAAATGCATTTGAAATATA
>VDFB02188890.1:0-11803 GCA_007258455.2 Sequoia sempervirens | reverse complement strand
ACCCTGCTCAATAGGCTACTAGAATTAGCCCCATTTTACAAACAAAGTACCCTTTAGACTTCTTTCCACCTCAAAATCTCTTGGAAAGTCTCAAATTGTGATACAAAACCACAAATTCTTAGGTCATTTCTTTAGTACAGGTCTTCTAGGGTGTTGTTCCAGCAAACCCTCCAATTTCACCCTAAAACCTAGGGTTTCTCTATATTTACACTCTAACAGTCACAAAACCTCAAACCAAAGTTCAAAACACCTTTTCCTAGGTCTGCACAGACCCTCCAAACCTTTCTTTACTCGGTCCCTTCACAAATTCACCAATACACAACCTTTAGCCTTCATTTTCACTTAGCAAAACCTACATACCCAGCCTAGGGCATCACTATAACTTGACCTTGTGGAATCCCAGTACCTTTTAACTTTATTAAACATCCAATATACATTTATGCATGTCATCCCACTGAAGCACAAGTCTACACAGTAGGTGGGATGACCAAAAAAACCATATTACTCACAAAACAAGGGTATTTCTGACTTTAGCAGGCAGTCCCAAAAAAATCAAGATTTCTCCCACAAAATTGAATGTTAGAAGCCCAGAATTGATGCAAATAAGAGATACTCCAAAACTCTACATGAAATAAAGAATTTTAGAGCCTTTACTGAATGTGCGGGTCCATACAACTGTGATGAAATTATGTTAACACAGGAAAAATATAGAAAACAGTGAAATAAAAAAATGGAACATTGAATTCTTGAAAATGATTCACCAACCAATATTAATTATATTTCCAATGATCCTTTTAAGGTATTTAACAATATTTTACAATGATCTTTTTTCCTTCCCAGTGGGCATAAATATCTATTCAAATTTTGACCCTTCAAATTCATGTATTTTCACAATTTTGCTCTTCACAACTTTTGTTGCATTTTTGCAATTTTTCCAATATCATGTGCAACTTTTAAAACTCAATCCTAAGACATCTAAATACATGAAATATGGTCTCCAAAGACCTTATTTGACCTAAAGAACATCAAAACACCTAAATTTCTAGACTCATCACATGAACCATCTCATTGAGCAACTTTAACATTTTGGACTCCATTGACCTCCAAATCCCTAAATACATTCAAAATGGTGTTTATAAACCTTATTCAATGAAAATAGTGACTTCAAACTACCTATGACACACCTACTGATCAAATGATCAAATGATCAACATTCAATGATTCAAGTTTTGAAAATATGGTGTTGGTGCTCCTACACCAGAAACCCTATGTTTGATTGAAAGTAGCACTTGCCAAACACTCCAAAACTTGAAAACTATTGAAACAAGCCTAAAATACCCTGTTCATGCTCAATCTAACATAAAATTAAGTTGCCCAACTCAGAAACTCAATTAGTTAATTTGACAACTTAGCACTTTTTGCACAGGTAAAATTATTCGTCATGCCGAAGAAATGAACTGTTAAAAGGAAAAAACTAACAGATGATCAGCTCCAAGACTTCAGAGATAAAGAGAAAAAATGGATGAGGGAATATCATGAAAAGCATAAATTGGGAATGATTGATGAAAACAATTCAGTGTTAGAGGAACCTCAACTGTCAAAAAGAGAAAAGAAATTGGCAACACAAAGGGCATAAATGCGAAAGAGTCATGCTAGGGGAGATGTAGATACCATAGTTGGAGACACACCCTCTACCACAAGTGAATATGAAGGGACACCATTAAGCACAAGCGAATATGGAGGGACACCATCTACCACAAGTGAGTATGGTTGGACACCATCCACCGCATTTGAAGTTGAGAGTACATCATCACTCGGAGTTGATGAACAAGGTATGCCATCATCCCCATGTGAACCTCAAGGTATGTCTTTTATTCCACCCTCAATCGAAGGTACGCAATCTAGCCCACCTCAATTCAATATTGATGAAATTGCTAATGTTGAGATGTATGTACCTAAGAGAACACCACCTAGAATTTTGCGTAGAAAGCCAAAGTTTTTGATTAATATTGATGAGGATGTTACTGCGGCACATGGAAGGTAAGATTGAGCAGCACTTGTAGAAGATATGTTGATAAGATTTGGAAAATGTTCTTTGAAAGGCTAAATGAGACCGCCAAGATGTCAACTATTTGTTCAAATGATCACGGGGAGTTTAAAAGTATAGAAACATCATGAAGACTCTTGGAGACAGTACTCCGAGATGCATCAAGTAGAAAACACTTTATTAATGAAGAATCTAATGGATGCTTATGACAATGTGGGTAGAGCTTCACGCTGAAAGGATAGTAATGTCACCCGACGTGTCATTACATCAACTTTGGTAAGCTATCAAACAAAGAGATCTCGCCTCATTAAAAAGACAAGTGAACAACTGGGAATTAGTAGAAAAACTTTATCAAAAGCCGTTCAAAGGTGACAAAGAATTGAGGGCATCGATTCAAATGAATTATGGGAATTCTCGGGGAGACTACCACACAAAGATTAAAAAAATTGTTGAAGCATTGAGAACACTAATTGAAGATTATTGGAAGAATAATACACGGCCATCTTTGAATCAAAGGGATGTCGTAAGAAGGAGAATCGGTAGTCGAAACCGTGAGCCACATCCAAAGCATTTTTTGGATACGACTCAAACCCAATTTTTTCATAAATTTCAAAATGCTTATCCTCAAATTAGTATTTCTCAAAGATTCTTTGAAATGCTTAACACTTTTTATGTCAAGATAAATCACAAATGCACTACTTGTTGCTGTAGACTACATATTGAATTTTCTAACCATAATGATGTTTATCATTCTATATGTTTAGATTTGCATACTAATGATGTTTTGCAGGATTGTGGCATAGAAGCCCCACCAAAATCTTCAAAAGAGTTCTTATCAAAAAATTATGTCAAATAGAGGATGGCCAAATATTCTACAAGAGAACATGCTTGGATGGTTCATGCGAGCGTTGTGGTGGCTTGCAACGAATGCGAGTATGTCAACATATGGAAAGCACAGATGAGGTGGGGCATAAACTAGTAGATTTCGGGAAGTATAAAATAGTGGCATATGCTACAAAAGATGGGTCTCGAGCAAAAAGATGTGATTTGGTTGTTGAGAAGATTCCGGTGTATCATTTTATGTCAATGTTTCATGAGAATCTAGTGTATGAGTATTCAAGGCATACCCATAGAGCCCGATGGCTAGACACACAATTCAAGCTATGCAAGGACACCTTCCACTTGGCAGCATAGTATCAGTGGTTGAATTTGCAGAGAACTACACTCTATAGCCACAGAGTGAGGTCTGCAGTCATAGTATTACAACTCCACACAGGTTTTACGATATTTGTGCACATAGCATTCATTCATGCAGCTGATAGTACAGAGGACCAAAGGAAGGTATTGAGGGAGTATCACTTTTATATTAGTGATGATTGCACGCATTATCCAGAGTTCATGCAAGGTTGCTTCCAGATGTTCTACATTCATTTGGATTAGAGGGGCATATCATACAGTTGGCATATAATATGGTCAGATAACTGTGCAGCATAGTTCAAGAATGCACGCATGTTCTACTGGTTGTGCAGGATGCATCTCACTATATGTGTTCAACATATGTGGAACTTTTGTGAGGCCAGACATGGAAAGGGGGCATGCATGACATGAGGAGCATGCATGAAAAGAGCATTAGCACGAGAAGAGTTAAAGTATAAAGACAGTGCACAGTTGACAGATGCAAGATCAATCGTCGAGTGGTGTAATGCTTCGATGGGTCTAGGTAATGAAGGTACGTCTTTAGTTCATAGATTTTTTTGGTTGATGGATGATACTAACATTGCACCATATGAGGATTGTTGTACACTAACATGATCGAGTGAGTTGCACTCTTTCCTTAGCTCAAATACAAGTTCATGGAGTATCGATACACGTAAGATGGCATGCTTTTGTTCTTCATGTACAATGCAAGCTTGGAATGATTGTGAGTCAGGGGAGTGGGTTGAAAAATGGTTGACAAGTTATCTTATCCCACTTCACACGTATCACCCTCCGATGGCATTGGAACTAACACAGATGGAATCATCAGTCGACTTTGACCATGTATCAGATCTAGTTCAACTAGGTAATATATCTACTTGCTTAGTAATTGAAATTCCATATTGTTATCTTACTTTGTACTGTATTCATAATGTTAACTAATTTCAAGAGATATGTCACACATATAAATGCAGGGCATGTTTATGCAGTTATTGCAGATGAAGACAACGAAGAGGGAACAAACTATTACTTGTGTCGTTGTGTTGAGGAAAAAAAGAAATTGGAAGCCCCAATTATAGATGGAGAAAACATCGAATACCCTATAGGATCAGTTGTTGTTACTGGAACGTGGCTGAGAAGGTACCCACATAAGAGTGTTAAACATTGGTTGTTTGAGGAATTTGACCGCATCGTAAGATTATTCATTACTCAAACCTTGTTGTGGCATCCAATGTTCGTTTGACCAAATATGGGGGTAGACCTTTGAACAAGACCTTGTGGAAGGTCTGTGAGTCTGACTATGAGGCAATACTTGACACAATAAAGAGTATAGAAAACTCGGATGGTTCATTGGATTAATTTGTAAGTATATGCACAATGGTTCTTATTAATTTATACTTGTATCCACTTCAATTTGGTTGATGCCAATGCTATCATCTTATTTTACTTCGTGTATCTATATGTAATCAGGAAAAAATTGATTGGTGTCCCCTTGCATAAAATGCAGATTTATGAGCCATCGAAGAGAATCTCAAGCAAAAAAGCAATGCAACATCCTTATTTTGATGATCTTGACAAATCTCAATTATGATTTTAAGCCATTACAAAAGTGTGTGTGAAGCTTGGTGAGGCAATTTCAAGTTATTCATTTGAATTTAACCTTATCATGACCACCTATGATGTAGACATTATAAGAGCATCTCAAATTTCAAGAAATTCTATTCATGAGAGGTGTTGTGTGCAATAGGTATCTTGGAACTCCCAGTGAAGATGTATGACCAAGACTGACTAAGTTGAAGACTGCCATGCCTATCTGTAAGTGCCTTCCATCTATTTTGGATGAGCTATTTCTTTTTATTCTTTTCCTTTGCATATCTGTAACTAAACTAGTAAAAATTGATTGGTCCCTCCTTGCAGAAAATGCTGATTTTTGAGCCATCAAAGAGAAAATCAGCCAAAAAAGCAATGCAACATCCTTATTTTGATGATCTTGAAAAATCTCAATTCTGATTTGAAGCCAGTATAAAAGAACGTGTGAATCTTTGTGAGGGAGTCTCAAGTTACTCATTTCAAGTTAACCTCTAAATGAGAACCTATGATGTAGACATTAGAAGAGAATCTTGAATGTACATGAGTGACATTGTAAAATATATGTGAGAACAGCTTGTACCTAAGGCATTGTAATGAGATTTACATGTATAATAACCTTCAATGCCTCGAAGGAGAGGTTTTTGGTTGATTTGTAACCCATTTTTTTATCAATAAGAATGTTATTTTCTAGAAATTTACTAGTTTTTTCTCACTTTTCTTGTTGTTGTACAGTCTGTACGGATGCTAAGATGATTTGAAACATATTCCTTACTCTTAACTTTACTCTTAACTACAGGACATTCAATGGTCCCTACAACAATACTTTCATGCAAATTCCTTGTCAAAGCACTTTTCACCCCTGTGTTTATAGTCACACTTGCTGCCCCTACATTATCAGTCCTATGATAGGTAACAACATCAAAAAAAAAAATCTTCGTCATTACATTTATAGGTTCCTTCCTACCACACATTATTACCTATTCTTTACCTTTGATATCTTCTATAAGAGGAGTTAAAACAAAAGAATAACCATCTTTGAATATGGTGTAGGTATTTTCCCTACCATCATACAATGCCCTCTTGTCATATTGCCAAGGCCTTCCTAATAGGAGATGACAACAATCCATTGGAAGCACATCAAAAACAACACTATCATGATAAACACCAATTTGAAAGT
The DNA here is from genome assembly GCA_007258455.2 of Sequoia sempervirens. Taxonomy (NCBI): domain Eukaryota; kingdom Viridiplantae; phylum Streptophyta; class Pinopsida; order Cupressales; family Cupressaceae; genus Sequoia; species Sequoia sempervirens. The sequence continues at coordinate 5,792 of VDFB02188890.1, read as the reverse complement.
CTACAACGACCTTTTCATTCACCAATAAAGATTGGTCATCATTTAACCATGAAATTTTATAAGGACATTCATGAGGAATTATTTTCAAGCCCAACTTGGTTACCATTTCACATTGACGCCATATTTTCAGTTGAGCTAGAATCAATGACCACTCTACATACCTTGTCCTTGCACTTACAATTAGTGTTGAAGATACTTTTCCTTTGCAAAGGTGCTTCCTCTTTTGCTGCTTTCAAGATTGTCTTTCTCACCATCAACATTTCCCCTACTTTAGGATCTACCTTCTTACTTGCAAAATAATGGCTTTCACACTCCTCTTGAACCAATTGTGATCTCCTATCAATCTTCTTGTCTCCACTTGATGAAATACCAACCCTCTCAGGACATTTCCATGAAGGATGGCCGAACTCATTGCATGTGTAGCACCTTCCTACAAAATCATTAGTACCTCTACCAGCACTATACCTTCCTCTACCTCTAAAACCAAAACCACCTCTAGAATCAACATTGTGATCTTTACCTTTGTTTGCTCCTTGATCTTCATTTGGCTGCTTTGATGTAGAAATCATTCCTCTTCCTCTTGCATTAGGACCATGATGCAATATCAGATTGCAAACCAGCTCTGATACCAATTTGATGCAATATCAATTGCTAAACAACACAAACACAGGGAACTTCTGTCCCAAACTCATCTTGGAGAAGATCAATTGACAAATTCTTCAAAATTCACTATTCATTTCACCAATTTCACTTATCAATTCAACTAAATCCATCAAATTCACTTTGGACTACAAGGCTACCAATCATCAATTTTTCAAATCAGTAATCCACACTTTCATCAAATTCATCATAACACTATTAGAAATTCCAAATCACTACAACTTTCACTATTACCATCCATTTAACTTGATTCAATCAAGGCAAAAAGACCACCACTCATTCACTTCTCCCTTCAAACCTGTTATCATACTTCCATGACACTGTAATCATCATCATTCTAATTGAAACAATACCAAGATCATATTCACAAACGAGCTATTTTATCAAATTCCTTACTTTTATCAATCAAAACACCATGATTCCACATTGTTCAAGACATTAAAATGACAAACCTTGCTTCAAGGATTCTTCCAGACCTTGAGTCACATTTTTCATCAGCATTTAGATAGTTACAAACCCAAACCAAACACTCAAATCACTGTCTACACAGAATCTCAGTTTCTTGCATTCAAAAGGCCAAAATTTTCCAAAACACCAAATCGGGTGTAACTTGCAAACCATAATGAATATCTACAGGATAAATACATTTTTGAGTACCCATTTTGATCATTAAAAACATATCTCATTTTCAGGTACGCTTTTTTTGGAACACACGCCTGTTGTCCTGACTTCTTTGTTACTAAAAGAGCCCCAAATGTGCCAATTTAACAAAGGAGACACCTTCAAAACAAATCCAAATCACTTACCAACCATAAACAGTATTTATACAGGTGGAAAAACTCACAAATAATCAATCTTCAAGGTAAGAAATGCCTAGAAATATAATTAAATAGTAAACCCTTGTTTATAGGCTTTTAAAGCACAAGCAAGTGAGGGTTTTTAAGAAATATCATCTACAAACCTCCAAATCACCTGACACTACTGCAAACACCTGTAAATAAGTCTTCCTAAACATAATAACCCTTATCCATATCAAAAAAAATTATATTCCAACCGTTCCAACTTGTAGGCACCATATTTCATATGGAAAACTCAGATTTTCCTCTTGGAGCAACAACTATCTTCATATCCACGCCTTCCCTGTTACTTTTTGACACACTTTCCACTCAAAAACATGTTAAATAAACATAAAAAACCATCCATCCCACCATTCTACTATCCTATAATGGTGGGATGGAGAATATTTTCCTTATAAGACTCTCAAAATCACAGAGTGAGGATCACTGCCCGGGACACAGAAAACTGCTTTTCCTTCTTTTATTTCTCAAAACTAACCTTACAATTCTTTGTGAATGAAACTAACTCTACCTACAATGAGATCACACAAGGATTTAAACTTTTGAAGTTCCTAAATTACCAATATAAGATGAAAGCCATGGAGAAAGTGTTGCAAACTCAGAAATAGGGGATTTTATTTCAAAATCTGATTACAAAGACTCAACTTCTATTTTTTCCATGCCTTTTCATGCTTTTTATAGCTTTTACAATAGTTATGAAAGTGCCTTTTCAGTTTCCCATTGACCAAAATCTTTCCTCTCCCACTTTGTCTCTTCACATTCTGATTTTTGTGTTCTTTTTTCTGATTTTTGCCTTTTCACAATTTTGACAACAAATGAACAATTTTGGAAACCTTATCACCTAGGGACAAAAATGACATTTTTTTGTATTTTGACTCTATTTACTTCCTAAAGACCTTTCAATTACTTATAATGGCCTTTACAATGCCTTCATATTTCGAAAACTCAAATCTTTACAAATTTGTTTTCAGAGTCAAGGTGCTCCTGCACCAGACCACCTCTTCCTCTCACTGATTTCTCTTGTCTCCTCTTAAGCTTCTCCTCCACTCTAATTTCCATTTGATAACAATTCTCTACACTCCTAGGGTTAGCCAAAACCAATTCATCTTTTATGTTTAACCTCAAACCACCAATATATCTTGCAACTTTTTCATCTTCATTCTCATGATGACCAGACCTTAAACTTAATTTATAAAACTCCACAGTATAAGACTTAATATCCATTTATTTTTGTCTTAAGCTTTGAAATTTCTTAAACATTTGATCTTAATGATCCTTGGGTAATAATTTACCTTTGAGTTTTGATATCATCTTGTCCCATGAGGTGATTTTAGACTTGCCTTGCTTCCTCCTCTCAAATTGAAAGTATTCCCACCATACCAAAGCATGGACTTGCAACTTTGTCTTTTCAATCCTTACTCTTTGCTCCTCAGGAACCTCATCACATTCAAAATTATTATCTAATGCAGCAATCCATTCAAGTAGTTCTTCATCATTTAAACTTCCACCATATTTAGGAACATCAATTTTTACCTTAGGCTTGTCATCTCTAACTGCCCTTACCAACTTTGCAATCCTTTGGTCTTCTGGATCAAGTTCTTCTTCCATGTCTTCAAACTCATCATCTTCTTCTTCATCTGATTCACTCTCTTCCACATCCCTTCTTTTTTTTTTCTCCAAGGCTATTATTCTTTCCTCCAACTCTCTGATTTCTCTAGCATGTTTTTCCTTCATCTCCTTCATCTCTTTAGCCATATCTTTGTTCTTTGGAGGAATATTTGAATACCAAACTCTTCATTTCTTCCTTGCTCTTCACAACCTGAAAAATTAAAACAAATCTACTCCTTGAAGCTTTGATACCACTATGATGCAAAGTGGCAGGGGAAGCAACTTCCTTTTCAAAAGCTTCTCTCAAATACTCTATATGCACACACCAACTTCACTATTCCTCTCAACAATGCAACTTGACCACTCAACTTGACTCATACAACCAGACATCTCAATAGGACTTGGGGATGATGTAAGAACTCTTCACACAATATAACATGACCAAACAAATAGACCTTGCACCCAAAAACATCCACTCTTCCATGGCTTCTACACAAGCCCATGCAACTTTGCAACATTCACCGACTAGGACAGTCAAAATAAAAAATGATTAAAGTCATTAACCAGTCAATGAAACATGGTTTTATACTCCTAATACCATCCTCCACAAGTTCCCAAAAGCACAAGATCAAACACCCAAAACAAACGTATCAAAAGATTGATTTACAAGCCATAAACAAGGCTTAACTAGGCCTACATAAGGAAGCTTTCAACTTTTCAAGGAACACCCCAACACCCCTATGATGCAATATCAAGGTGGAGGAACACATAATCAAGCTCAAGGAATCAAGTTCCAACTCAGATTCAAGTTTCCAACACAACTTTCATCAAATCAACATTATGGCTTCCCAATTCACCAGTAACAACAAATAGACCTATCCTTTAGAGAAGGTTGTAAGAATACCAACTCAGCATCCAAATAGCATCCATACATCATCAAAAACACTGAACCAATCTTACACATGAGATTCTTATGCAACAACAAAAAGAAACTTCAAGTCACCCTGCTCAAAGGCTACTAGAATTAGCCCAATTTTACACACAAAGTACTCTTTAAACTTCTTGCCACCACAAGATCTCTTAGACAGTCTCAAATTGTGTTACAAAACCATAGATTCTCTGATCAATTCTTCCGTACAGGTCTTCTAAGGTGCTGCTCCAGCAAACCCTCCTATTTCACCCTAAAACCTAGGGTTTCTCTGTAACTCCACTCTACTGGCCACAAAAACTCAAACCAAAGTTCAAAACATCTTTTCCCAGGTCTGCACAGACCCTCCAAACCTTTCTACACTCAGTCCCTTCACAAATTCACCAATACACAACCTATAGCCTTCATTTTCTCTAGGAAAACTCACATACCCGACCTAGGGCATCACTAGAACTCAATTTTCTTGACTCCCAGCACTGTAGTAACTTATTAGAAAATTATGCAAAGTGCATTCTAAAGACCATTTTCATACATTTACAAGGGAAAAAATGACCTAGGGCATTAGATAACTTTTGCAAACCTCCATCTTTCACTCTGAAATGAATTGCAACATGAAGAGGACCCCTAAATCCACCATTCCACCAGGTTTCAGAATTTTCCCACACACGCGGAATCGCTCTATGCTACGTTCAACCGAATCGATCCCTTAAGGGTCCAAAGGGAAAAATGGCTGCAAACTTCAGCATGAGGTTACTCAGACACCGTGACGCTTAGAAACTTCTCGTCTGATCCTATGGGATCGTGTTGGGACCCTCTACAATAAGCTCTCTCAGTTTTCGTTATCTCAGAGTGGTTTTCTCGTGGTGTCTAGTTTTCAGTTGATGGAAAAAGTGTCAAATGCAAGCAGTGGAAAGTTACAAAGTCATGCAACTTTCGTTCTCCAACTTGTGTGACCAAACGAACTGTTCCAACGCGTCTTAATAGGAATTTTTACGCTATGCATGGTCCTTTTTCGCACCCAAACACGCGGAATCGCTCTGAGCTACGTTCAACCGGATCGATCCCTTAAGGGTCCAAAGGGCAAAATGGCTGCAAACTTCAGCATGAGGTTACTCGGACACCGTGATGCTTAAAAACTTCTAATCTAATCCTATGGGATCTTGTTGGGCCCCTCTACAATAACCTCTCTCGATTTTCGTTATCTCGAAGTGGTTTTCCCATGGTGTCTAGTTTTCAGTTGATGGAAAAAGTGTGAAATGCAAGCAGTGGAAAGTTGCAAGGTGGTGCAATTTTCATTCTGCAACTCATGAGACCAAACAAACTATTCCAACGCGTCCAAATAGGCATGTTTACGCTAGGAATGGTCCTCTTTCACACCCAAACACGCGGAATCGCTTTGAGCTACGTTCAACTGGATCGATTCCTTAAGGGTCCAAAGGGCAAAATGGCTGCAACTCGGACACTGTGACGTTTAGAAAATTCTTGTCTAATCCTATGGGATTGCATTGGTCCCCTCTACAATAACCTCTCACGGTTTTCGTTATCTCAGAGTAGTTTTCCCGTAGTGTCCAATTTTTAGTTGATAGAAAAAGTGTCAAATGGAAGCAGTGGAAAGTTGCAAAGTGGTGCAACTTTCATTCTGCAACTCGTGTGTCTGAATAGGCATGTTTACGATAGGCATGGTCCTCTTTCATACCCAAACATGTGGAATCGCTCCGAGCTACGTTCAACCGGATCGA
>VDFB02188889.1:0-24296 GCA_007258455.2 Sequoia sempervirens | reverse complement strand
TTATATTCTCATTTAATGCATAAACAAATCAATTAGGCAAAAATACCTTACGATCAGCTCGAGCATACCCAAAATACGGAATGACAGCAGTTATATTTCGAGCAGATGCTCGACGACATGCATCAACCATTATAAGTAGTTCCATTAAATTCTCATTTGCAGGTGGACATGTTGGCTGCACTAGAAATACATCACATCCTCGAACACTTTCTTGAAGTTGAACATAGATTTCACCATCTGCAAAACGCTTGATTTTTATCTTTCCAAGCTCAAGACCCATATAGCATGCTATCTCCTGCAGACAAGAAGTGACAGAAAGGCCCATTAATTCCAAAAAAATTGGCTACAACAGCTATCTTTCTTTTGCAAAATAATAAAAATCTTTATTCTACCGTAGTAAATATGCAATCAATTTAATTTTTCTTAAGTCAATCCAAAACAATATGCAGGATTCCATTATGCATTCTTCCATCAGTTATCTTTCATATACAACCTAGTTAAGTGGAAAAAAATATTCTGGTTCACATGTTAATCAACATCAATGCATCAAATATAAAAGAAAGAATTTCCATAAAACATCCTACCAAACCTGAGCAAGCGGTAAATTAGCTGTGCCAGAGAATATACGTGGACGACTATAATGTTGTGGCCCTTGTGGGGTCAACTCTTGCAGAAATGTTGATGCCTTCTGTCCCTTTAAGTCTTGTGCCTGGAAAGCAGGAGCAGATGGCCTTCCATTCAAAAATGCTGAATTGGAAATTATGAATCGCTGCAATCCATCAACATGAACGTCATAGTCAATTAGTAGAAAGAATTGTATTTGCAGTTTAATGAGATTAAAAGTTGATAGTAATAATGTGACAAAAGAATACAAGGAAGTTTATTTACATTGATGTCTCTGCAAATGTAAGATTAATGTTGTTGTTTCTTATTATTTGATTGTCACTTGAGCACTTAGCTTGCATGCATACTTCGTAATTTCAGATCTTCCATTTATTTGAGATAAAACTGATCTCTAGCAATTATGGATCAACAATAGTTGTTTAATGCAAATTGTTCTTTATGTTGAAACATATATTGTCTTGAGAAGCCAATTGTATTTATCCAAAAAGCTTAATATGGATGTTTTATCACCTCTTCTAATGATTTTATAAAGGTTTTTGTGTAACATAGGACAAGTGCTAAAAAGTTTCTTATCCATTCTTGGATCTGGAAATAGAACAAAAAGAATGACAGCATTTTTCAGAGCCCTTCAAATCAAGCAGATATTTGTATGAAATCAACGGAAATCAATTCTAGTAGTAGATTTTTAACTAAAAAATTTGAACAGATACCAATTATCATAAAATTAATCAATATGTATATTTTCAAGGTCCTCTAATCAAGAAAACCCAAAATCTATATGTTCTTACAATAGTTTGTTGTCAAGGCATTGTTGTTGGCAACATAGTTAGAAGAAAACAACTGAGAAGAGCAAGTGTGATGCCTCTAGTTAAGTCCCAGCTATAGTATGCAATGGCTACGGACCCAATTTCAAGGTATACTAAATTTCCTTAAAGAGGTGCCATCTTTAACAGAGATTTTCAACTGTCAAACTTTTGCTGAAAGCAGAAGAACAATGGAGACTGGATTATACACAGTTGCCTCAAAGCCTGAAAAAGGAGCCAATCATTTATTTCAATTAGACTGGAATTGAAGACCTCCCATGTATCCCACTCATGTGAATTTATTATAAAATGGCCAATATAAGAGACTTTGCAGCTTAAGTTGCAGTAAATTTGAGAGTAATTGATCTTTGATTTGGAGCTAGGGGTATTAAAATGGCAATTTTCATTCCTGGAGATGATAGTGCTAACATCTTTGAAGGGATGCCTTGGTTCTAGGGATACTCGGGGCTGTTCATGACTCTTTCACACCAATATTTTACTTCTCATAGGAGGAATCAAGTAAGGCTCCTCAATGGGTATGGCCATCCAACCTGTATATGCAACTTTGATGTTCCATGTAATGTCCCCGTTTTTCGGCCCTCTTAAGGAATAATCATTATTTTAATTATTTAATGTTACTAGGCAAAAAGTGCAAAGTCAAAAGGGTAATATTAAATAATTATATTAAAAGGTTAAAAAGTGGCATACTTTAATGATAAATTAATAAAGTCACTTTATTAATATATCTTCAAAAAGTGACTTAAGTATTAGAGAGTCACATCAAGGAGTCACATCAAGGGAATATTAAAATATTCTTCTAAAAGCTTGTTGAACACTCTTCTTGGGTCTTTCTAGAAGATCAAGAAGTTCTATATAAAGGGGAGTTGAGAGCTCATTTGGCATGCTTGGTTGGAGAGAAATTGATATTGCTTTTCAGTCTCTACTGGAGATTGGATTTCTTGGGGCTTTGGGGACGAAATCCCTCATTGCTAGCATCTTCTTCGCTGTTGAAAAATACAGTCAAGAAGATTTTAATATAAAAATCAGATTTCTATTGTTGGCTGAAGATTTATTATACACTGGGAATTACATTATTGCTGGAGATTTATTATATGCTGGAGACTTCGTTGTAGCTGGAGATTTCTTGTATTCTAGAGTCTCATTTGCAAATTTGAAAGCGGTTAGTGAAAGTGTAACTAGTTTTCAGATTATTTGCTGTGTTAAAATCTTCATGTGCTGGTCGTACACTTTCTAGCTGGCTGTACATTTCCCTCTTGCTAGTGTTCATCCATACACTGCAGTTTGATCATTGTGGTTGCTAGTTGGAGGTTCATTGAGGTATTTGAAACATGTTATTCGTATTGCATGAACAAGATGGGTATTTCACATTGGAAACCATTTTATACCTGTATACAATTCATTGCTGCATTTTATGGGTATGTCTAATTTAGATAATAGACTATATTTCATGATCTGGGTTGTCTTTAGTTTGTCAAAAAACTGAATATTTGATCCTAGGGAAAAATCTGGAATTTTCAGCTGTATTCCTCATTGTAATTTGCAATTGTCAATTTTAAATATTGCAATATATTTCCTATTGTTGCTGCATTATTTGGCATGGTCAAACTTTAAAAAATGTCCAAAAAGAACACACAAAATGCACCAGGTGACAACTAAACTACAGAAACCCAATTTGTGAAATTATTGGATAAGGGGGTGTTGTTACATTCCACCTTGTCCAAGATCAGAGCTAACCTAAAACAATTCAGATTTACTTCTTTTAGTAATAAAAGTAAGAAGAATTTGACTTCATAGGGATTTGTTTACAAATTGAATTAAGTAAACCTCTATTTGAAGAAAGTGTGGTTAAAACCTTCTTTAGGACATGTTAAAGAGCAAACCTGTTAACCACAAAAATTTACCATTTTGGGCTCCTTGTACCTAAAATATGAGCACAGGGTAAGAAACTGAGCTCTGGCCCTGCTCAAACAACAGAGGCTTCCAACTACTACAGAAAATTGAATAAATAAATTTTCCAACACAAAATCAAGGAAGCAGAATATGTAATGTCCCTAACCAGACATTTCTAGAAAATAGATGAATATGCAACTGAAATTGATGATTGGGTGCCCGATACAGAGATCAAACCCTAGATGATTTGTAAATGTGCAATTTTGGAAACCCTTGCAAACTCAAACATTCACTTTTAAATGATAAACTAAACCCTCATAAAGCTGATATAAACCCTCAATGCATCTAATAGCAGATCTAGCTTGAAAAGATCAATTTCCAATCCAATATGTTTGCTAATAAATTAATGATTGAGTGCCTGATACAGAGATCAAACCCTAGATGATCTGTAAATGTGCAATTTTGGAAACCCTTGCAAACTCAAACATTCACTTTTAAATGATAAAATTAACCCTCGTAATGCTGATATAAACCCCTGATGCATCTAAATAGCAGATCTAGCTTGAAAAGATCAATTTTCAATCCAATATGATTGCTGATTTGTAAGTGAACAGCAATGTCCCTTTTGTATTTTGGAATTAACAAATACAATTTGTGATTTTATAGAAAACCGAAATTAACAGGCCAATGGATATTTTCTAAATTTTGCTAAACTGGAAGTGATAGGCAAAATAGAAAAAATCAGAACTATTATTTAAGCTAAAATAACCAGCAAATTCTCCTAATTAATTATCAAATTAAATAGATAGTCCAAATACCGTGCTGTTATAACATTCACAAGACTAGACAGTAAAATCAGAACTTTAAATATTATCAGCAGTTGCCAAAAAATCAGAATTTACCCTTACTGTCAGCAAGATTCCAAATGCCAAACAATATTTTCCAACTACTATGGTGGACCCACCTCAAGGATGCAACCAAATCTCAAAGGAAGCACTAGCCTTGTATCATTCCAAAGTTAAACCAAATTTTAAATCAACTTCCAAATAGCTGTGCTTGATTAACAGCAGCCCATGTAAATAAAAAGGTGGTACGGCTGTCACCAAATAGAATTAAAATACTGTGATCTCAATTTAAATTGGTCCAGCAGCTCTCAATCTCGGCTAACATTAATGATAATATGGTTGAATGATGAGCAGAAATGGCAGGGCATTTGAAAGGGCAGTGAGCAGGAGTGAGGGGAGCTCCAATGGAGGGGATGATGAGGATGGAGATGGCAAAGATTTTGATCCAAATGTTTGGGGAGATCCTCTAGCTGTTGATGAGGATATCAAACTGCTTGACCTCTAGTTGGATGCATGCAAAAGCATAGGCTCTGTCACTTCTTCCAAGAAACCCAAAGACACGCGCATTCAGCAATCATTGAGGGCTCTAAAGGGCGAATCTCAGGTCTCTTTTGGCTCCTCTCGTAAGGGCCTTAAGAGAGGCTTCCTCGTCTCGTTGTGCCCAACGATTGGGAATGTGCTGTGAGAGAAGGATTTGGGTTCTACGAGGGACATGTTATCTCTATCCGCTCTTGTTCTAACTCCTGTTTTGGCAACAATGGTTCTTGGGGAGTTGGACTCAGTTGCCTCAAGTGTACCTAAGGCTAGGCGTTGAGATGGTGTCCTTATTAGCTTCTACTAAGGTTAACCTTGTCCCCTCTGTCTCTGGGGACTGTCTCCTCCCAACACTGTTCTTGTAATATCCCCATTTTCAGGTTCTTTTGAATTGTAGTTGGCACTGACCTTCTAGGTGCGTGTCAACATTATCAGAGGAGTTATTTGATGTTTTCAATGAGCTCAAGCGGTCTAGACATAGTTGAAAAACTCGACTCGGCATACCCAAAAATTTTAAAAACTCGGGACTCGGCAAAAACTCAGGGAGAAACTCGGCAATAACTCGGCAAATTTATCGAACATTTGAAAATATACAATTTTTTAAAATATTCTTAAAAAACACACATATAAACTGAATTTTTAGAACATATAACTGATTTCATCATATATAAATCAAAATTAGAGTTTAATACATATCAATCATCAATACATCAATTGATTTCATCATATATAAATAATAAGGTTAATTTTATTTTTTTGAGTAATTTATAATTTTATACACTTTGTTTGGAATATCTTATTTTATATTTTATATTTATTATTTATAACTATATACCAAAATTTGGATCAACGCTGGATAATAAATAAAATATAAGTTAATAAGATCAATATTATTATATTTTGCAACTCATATATATCAAAACTTGGATAAAATATCGCATATAAAATTATAAATTACTCGTATAAAATTATAAATTACTCATATAAAAATTAAAATTATAATTTACTCATATAAAATTCTAAATCACTTATAAATTACCCATAAAAATTAAAATAATAAATTACTCATATAAAATCATTATATTGCAAATTTGCAAGTTTAAAAAAATATAGTCATATAATAGTGGCGTATATAGTCAAAATATAATAATAATATAACAAAATGAAAATACAATCTAAATACAATATATTCTAAACTCTAATACAATGAAAATCATGAATTAATACAATGCCAAGTTAAAAAGAACAAAAAAAATTGAGTTTAATAATTTTGAATTGCAGAGACAAAAATCACGTGTTTTTCAAATGGCAGAATAAAAAACGGCAAAAAAATGGCAGAATAAAAATCGTGTGTTTTTCAAATCGCGTGTTGTAACCTAGCATGCCCTGGTTGCTTGCCCTAGTCGCGCGCCCTGCTCTGTATTTTAACCTCTTTCTACCTTTTTCGATGATGAAAAATAAGGCTAAAAGTCACGATTTTTTTTTGCTTTATACTTAAAACCTAATTGCGTTTTTCCTGGACGTGTTTTTCATCTGATAATCGCGCGTTTTGGTTTAAAACTGCAAAAATCGCCCGGCGTTTTCCATCATCGTCCACGAGTTTTCCGCGTTTACTGCGCTACCATTGATGGCATCGCGAGTAACCGCGGTTATCGCAATTTTTGGCGTTTTTCATCTATGGTCTAGAGGATTCATATGCCACTTTCAAATATGATTTCCGATTTCCGGTGTGGTGTCCAAGATTCTTGGAGGGAGCGTTTATTTTTAGTAAGTCACCCAATCGAGTACGTTTATCATCTTTTATCATCAGGATCACTCTTGTGCAGTCAGTTTTCAATTCTGATGCATTTTGGCCATTTCCGCTAATTGGGTGTAATATTAAGCTATATTTAATTAAATTTTACTAAGGTTACCATTTAATTAAAATATTTAATCAAGCACCTCAGTATTATAGCTTGTTGGACAGAGAACGAAAAGATTTAAATGATGGGATGCTTAAAAGTGACTTTCAGTACCGAAAATGTTTTAGAAGTAAAATAAATCAATTTTTGGAGTTAAAAGGTTTGATAAATTAATTAAAAAAAATTAAAAGGGAGTTTCTGGAAAGTTCCCTAAAAAGCATATAAAAAGGGGGATTGAGAGCTCATTTGGTATTATGTAGATTATTACTTTCTCTTTGATGAGACCCTTGCGGTTTGGGAGATTGAACTTCGTTCATTTCAGCCTTCTTGACAAAAACCCTCTTGGAGAAGATTAACCTTGATGGTAAAAGATCCTCCCTGGTTAATTCGGTGTGGCTCTTTCAAAGTTATAGATTGCACGGAAAAGAGATTTGCAGACTATTGTTTTATGGGGGAGGTCGTTCCACGTTGTTGTGCAACTTGGTACTAGACGTGTGAACTCTTGGAGGTGGGCGTTACTTCATTTGAAGAGTTTCTTGCTTGTGGAGAGGTGTTGGAATGGGCTTGGTGCTTGGGAAGAGTTACATGGGCCATACTATATGTCCTATACATTGGGAGCTGAGCATGAAATCTGAAACAAACTGAGCATCTTTATTGAAGGGTAACTTGGTACTGTGTGACATTTACAGTTTTTTACTTGGTTGATGGTTCTAGACAGCTGTAATGAGCATATTTGGTGCACAGAATGAGCTGAGCAAATGTGGGTGTGGCAAAATATGGTGATGCAAACCTGCTGTAGCTTTCTGTTGGTTATTGAAGAGGTTATTTTAGTTGTCGGGTGAGTTATGAGCAACACAGAGTACTCAGGAGGTGGTATTGACAATATTTGAAAGTAGATTTCAAAGTTTCAATTATGAGATGACCTGCAAAAGCTCATTTCAGACCTGCTGTAGCTTCCTCGGCTTGTCACAGACCTTTTGTATTCAGTCCTAGTCCAATTCAAAGATATGTACTTCTTGGGCATGCCATAGATTTGTCTTGTTAATCAAACAGGCAATGTAATGAATGCATTTCCTATGTATTAATGTCTGAAACAGCAGTCTACAATATTGCTTATTGATATTACTGTCACCATAAATGAATGCCAACTGTTTGCTACAATGTCACCAAACATTCATGAGTGCTAAGCTACATTTTATTAAAGAAAAAATATGTTTGTGTAATGTCCTTAGCAAATTCTGACTTGTTTTCACCTTTTCAAGCCTTGGACATTTCGTCAATCATCTGCCTTGAATGCTGCCTTTTGTCTGATATAATTTTCTGTTTATGTTTTCCTTTGAAATGAAGTGTTGAAATGCAAATACAACTTATCTAAACTATGAGAAACATGATCAGCCACTGTAATGTCCTTAGCAAATTCTGACTAGTTTTCACCTTTTCCAGCCTTGGACATTTCGTCAATCATCTGCCTTGAATGCTGCCTTTTGTCTGACATAATTTTCTGTTTATGTTTTCCTTTGAAATGAAGTGTTGAAATGCAAATACAACTTATCTAAACTATGAGAAACATAATCATTTACATCTAGGATGGAGTGCAGATTGGTTTGGTATTTTTGGATGCAATATATGATGACTAACTCATACAAATTTACTTCTACAGCAGTGAGGTATTTTTACAAACAATTGCCATACAACCTTCCAACTTCATTAAAATGCTTTGTAAATGTCTACAATTCTTGGCAATGAATGTAGGATGTTGATCGTCCTATATGACGAGATGATTACAATGTATTTTGAATGACAATGCAAACTTTCTAGGACTGAGATAAATGCATTTACAGATCACTGTAAGGCAGCAATTTATTATGTAAGTACAATTGAAATCTGTTTACAATATGTATGCTATTGATTCACCTAATCGCCTCTATAAGAGAAGATGATTTTCTACAATGTAATCTAAATGACATTGACCTCAAGCAACATATCGATGGAACCTGGATTTAAATGGCTGGAGATGAAGATGTCGATTGGTGCCAAATAAACACTGATGAAAGTCGCCCCAACTTGCAGCGCCTAACACCTTCAATGGGCAGCGAAAAAAATATGCTAACCAATTTTTTCGATAGATTTCACACACAATCAACACTTTGCCAATTGAATTAGCGTTAGCATCAAAAAACTGAAATCCAAGCTTGAAAGAACTCAATGCCAAGAATGCACACTCAATCCCAAGGAAGGATAGGTGTTGTCATATGGCGGAGAAACTAAAGAACAGTACTTGAAATGGAACAAACTCAACGTCAAGAATGTGCACTCAAGATCCCACTGAGGGCGAGGTGCTAACATATGACGGAGTTATTAATTAAAAACTGAAACAACAAGCGGATAACCAGCCATGGAAAATACAACTATCTAATTCATCCGCTGCGGCGGGCATCCACTGGAGAGTGGGGATTCACCACTTGAGAGTGGGTACAAAGATATATCAAATGTTTGTTCTTCCACAATGGCGGTAAACCATCCAGGGGTAATTAATATGAAATTAAACAAGTAATTTGCAGCAATGACATTGGTTGGATTAGTACTACTAAATCTCAACCTTACAATTCAAGAGTCTGCAAATACAAGTATTACAATGATAGGAAATAAAGCCAAGAAGAGAAGAATGTATTCTATCAATGTTCTTTGACTTCCCAATGATAAATTAAAGGCCAAACTGAAAATTAATGCAATCTGATATAAAAATCTGAGTTCTGGAAATTTTGATCAGCAAACTGTAAACACCATAAAATGCTCATAACTTGGTCAAATTACCTCCAAATGACGTGAAATCAGTTGCAATGATCTCCTGGAAGATAGGCGCCCATTCCATGATGAAGAAACAGCAGCAAATGATGAGTATTATTTTCTTAGCACAATTCCCAATGTTCCAGAATGGTACGGCCTTGAGCAAGGGCGACTTTGCTATTAAAAATTAGAAACTTCATAATAAAATCCCATACTTTGTAAGAAGGGTCGCCTAGAATCAGCAAATGCTTAGCAACAATGCCCATAACCAAAATAAATTTATTCAAAGAGCTGTATTCAATTTTCACTTTCAGCTGTATGTGAACCAGCAACTCAAAAATCTAGAAATATCATCAAAACTTCAATTGATGAGTACAATCTGCTAGTCTGGATGAGAAGCAGCAAATGACCAACTAGGTGTTGTATTTCAAACACGAAATTGGTAATGGCTAGGAGGTAGCATCCTCGAAGCAAAAATATCACTTGTCAATTCAACAGCATAACAGTATAATAAGCAATTGGATACCAAAGCTGGAGCAAAGCACTCATTTTATAGAAGAGTAGAAGACTCTTCAATTCCTCAAGAAAGTACACCAAGAGTCACATGAGACTCTTCAAATTTGCAAAATTCAAATAATCCTTCAAATGGCGTCCCTTTTTGCAAGAATATAATGTCACTTTATGTTTTATAACACAACACCTCAAAGTGTGGCGTCCCTTTTCCCAAGGCATTTAAAATTTGAATAATATTTAAACCATATGAAGGCGTCCCCCTTCATGACCACCTTTTAACACAACTTTGAAGTTATTCTCCTAGGCCAAGGGGTCAACTGCAATTTAAAACATTAATGCCTTTATTTATGAAATTCACCAAATAAAACTTTTAGAAGCCTAAACTTGAATTCAAATAATTGCTCCAACTGGAAATGAAGTCCTGAAAGTTGACAATCTTCATACTGCCAAAATTAGAATTTACTATAAATAGTAAACTCCCTGAAATGCCATAGAACCTCTGAACATGGAAACCCTAATTTTACCTCAAACGAGCCTACAGGCTTCCGGAATAGGCTGATGAGTGTCAGAATAGATCACTGATGAGAAGGGGACTTGCGTTCCTAAGCAAAATCGAAATTTTATCTGTCTAGTTTATTGAAATTGGCCCAGCTACCTGATGCAAAGTGGCGTCCTGTGCTTGAACCAGCAAAGACGTCTTTAATAGCCAAAATCGTTCCACACTAAAGTTGCCAATATGATCCTGAAAAATCGACTTAATCTCCAACAAGAAATTCTTCAACCACTTCTTCACAAAATCGAACTTACAACTAAAAGTGACTTCCCAAAATCTGCAAATACTTTCTCCACAATTGACCTTTACAAACTCTCCAAAAATTTGGCCAAAGGCCACTAAATTTTGCTCAATGTGAAGGACTGAATTATCCCTCACTCCAATCCAGCTAGGGTTGATATTGCACAACCAAAACCGGCACCTTAGAGTCTTTAAACCCTCAGGCAATCAAGCATTCAAGCTTCACCAATGCTGGTATGTAGATATGCAAACTCAAGATGTCCAAATGCAATGTCAAAAGCTCCTTATAAAGAATTCCCATCAAGTCTCCAAGAAGCTTTTAGAATAAAATATTATTTTATTCTCTTAAGTGACTTTTTGATATTATTTTATTCTTCGTCACTTTATTATTAAATTAATTAAATATAAAGTCATCTTATGATATTATATTTTCGAGATAACTTTAAAAATAATTAATTTAATATTTTATTCCCTTATTTCTCCTTTTAGCCTCCGGGAATAAATAAAAGCTAAAATAATATCCAGGTAGCTACTGAGAAGGGTACATTATAGTTTGATATCATTGAATGGCTTATCTAAGTGGTTACAAACATAAGCTCCTCATAATCAGTAATAGACAAACTGTTTGACGAAATACTAGAGTAGGAAACTTCATAGAAATTGTAAAAAAAAATTGTTATAGTTTTTGGCACAGGTTGTTACAGTGGTATCAAAGCTGGTTTTCCTGTCAACCTGTTGGTGTTTGAACTTCTGTTGCAGATTTTCAGCTATTGCATGTAGTATTTGGTGACAGCCTATCAGATTTTGAATTATGGCCAAACTCAATGAAGAGGAAATTTTGTGTGAAAAGCTTTACAATGTAGGTAAGAAACTTGACACCTACCTCAATCAAAAAAGGTTCTTCTCAACACTTTAGAGGAAGTAGAAATTTGTTTATACATGGTTGATCGGTCACCTTCTCAGTTGTTGCAACTAGCTATGACTCCATCGGTGCATTCTCTGGTTAAGCCAATGCTTATGAGACATCATGATAAAGATGTGAAACTTGCAGTCACCAATTGTCTTAGTGAGATCACAAGGATTACAGCTCTTGAGGTTCCCTACAAAGATGACAGAATGAAGGAGATTCTATAGCTTATTGTTGAGAGCTTTCATGGGTTACATAATGACAAAGGCCCTTCCTTTGGTAGGAAGATTAAGATGTTAGAAGTGATGGCAAGAACCAGATCTTGTTATTTTTTGTTTGATTTAGAATGTGATGATAGTATTCTTCAGATTTTTCATAATTTCATAGGATCTATCTATAAGGATTATGGAGAAGCTGTTTTTTCCTACATGCAAACCATTATGGTCCTAAGCATTGATGGATATGATACTATTTCCCAGAACCTTATGTCTTTGTTGTTGGTTGTTTTGAGGCAAGAACGACATGTTTCTATAGCTCGTTTATTTTTGGTCAGCAATGTGTTCAAACAATGTGAAAAGCTGAAACCTTTCTTGGTTATTGAGGAGAATAATACAACTAATAAAGATGAGGATGTGTGCAACGAAAATGACATAACAGCAACCTTGAATACACATTTAGAGCTATCCAATGAAGTTGATAACACTAGTGCAAATGTTGGGATAGTTGAGATCATTAATATACCTTCAAATGATGGGCATATTCAGAGCAGCTATGATGATGTCTTTTTACCAGCTAAAGATGATAATTCCATATCTTATTTCAGTGATGATGACACAAGTGGTTTTTGGTTTGATTTTGTAATGTCCCCTTTTTGTATAACCCTAAACCTTGCCCTAGAATCACAAGTATAATGTAGTTAGGGTTATATCTCATCAATTAAATGCCTTAAGCAAGATAAATCTTGGGTTAGAGAAAAACTTGGAGAAAAAGGTCTGCAAGTCGTTTCGTTTCCTGAAAGCTTGCTTAGGGTTTCGTTCACGCGGGTGGAGGAGGCTCGGTCCTCCTCCACAGTTTCTCCTCTCTGCAAGGGTGCGTTGTGTTCAGTGGTGGAGTGTTGTTGCAACGTGCGAAGGCTTGGCCAGCCGCTACCCATGAGATGCCCTCACATGTCCCCATTTTTGGCGAGCATCAGAGATCGTAAGATTGGCCTATCAGGAGACCCTCGTAGGCTGATAGAGTGGTTGGAGGGTCGTTTCGGAGCTTGGCTCAGCTTCTGATTGGCAGTTTTGATTGATTGGTTTTCGTTCGGACTCATTCGGACACTTTTTGCAGAATTGCTATTTTTAGCAGTTCCTGGCAGTCAGCGTGGGACCCCTGCTATTTTTAGCAGTATGGACTTATGGCGTTCAGAATCACTTCTTGTGTCGTCAGCATCAGATGGCTCGAGCATCGGGTTAATAATGAGCGAGATATTAATATTTAATTGTATTAATTAAATATTAATTATTTAATGATTATAATGTAAAGTTATAATATTAAATTATAACTTTAGTGATTTGCCTTGAGGGGGTGCGCCCATCATCAGAAGGGGCCAAATGGACATTTAAATTAATATTAAAATATTTGACGGAGACTATTGAAAATAATAAAAGTATTAAAAGTCAATATTTTAATAAAACCCTATCTTTAAGGAAATCGCACTTTTCAGCATAAGAGTGGATTTGCCTTGGGAATTGAGCAATTATGACATTTTTGAGAATTGGAAATTGATCAAGACTTCGTCTGAGAACGAAAGCTTTAGGGTTTCGGTCTCGAAACATTGGAGAACGAGCCATCTCCAGTGGGAGCGATTCAGAGGATGTGAAATAACATCTGATCTATTGCGGTTGAGATTTCTTCATCCAGAAGAAATTACAGAGCTTCAGAGTATTTTTATCTTCAGGGTTTTATCAGTGTTTTACATTCAGAGAACTCATATCTATCAAGACGCCTATTTTTTGTTGTTCTGGAGGCTTAAGGAGAAAGTCGTACAAATTCTTTAATTGCTGCTACAGCCGTACTTTCTTCCAGCAAAGCCGTACTTTTTGTGCATCTCAGACAGGGAGTGATCTGGGGTTTGCTTAGCAAGTTCATTCAGAAGGTTTAACAAACTCAAGCGCACCTATTCTTCATCATTCAGAGATACCTGAGAGAGGCCGTTCATTTTAATTTATTGATGCTGCTGTCTCAGCCGTACTTCTGACAGGCCGTACCATTCCCTAGAGCCATACTTCATCATTCAAGAGAAACGCCTTCTCTTTTGGCATTGGATCATCACTGCATTGGGCGCAGACACTCCAGGAGACTTTTTCCAGCATCTGTCAAGAGGAGGGAATGAGTTATTAATGAAGCCGTACATTTCAGCTTGTTCATGGCGGCTGCAACATTCCAGGTTTTATTCCATTAAATATCATTGTCTTTCTTTTGCATGCAACTGGATCTTCAGTGTAATCATTTCAAGAGTTTGAATGATAGTCTGGCAATAATATTTGAGATAGATCTTATTAGTTTCCAGAGATATATATTTTATTTGAATCTATTTCCAATATCTTGCAAAATCGCCATATTTCATTTATTGCTTAAAAACCTCAAAAACAAGCAAAAACCAAAAACCTTCAGAAAAACTTAAAACTTAGTCAGAAACGGAGATTTTGGGGAAACTAGGGTTTCTACAGTGGTATCAGAGCTAAATCCTGCCATCCTGAGGGTTTAGCCGTCTTCTGCAGCCGGAACAGTTTGGGTCTTATCAAGTATTATTCATTCAGGCGAGCTTTGGTTGACAGGCAACAGGGTTCGATCTGGCAGCCGGGAAACATGGCTAGCCGAAGCGGCGAAAATTACGGGGCCCGATAGAAACGAGATAATGTTAGAACAAAAAGTTTCTTCATAATGTGCTGAAGGTCAGGAGCGTCTGAGAAGGTCTTACATGCACTTTCGAAGATCTTCGTGTAGGTCAGCAGCCCGATCCAAATGGTGTATTACAGCGGTTAGCAATTACACCGAAGGTGGATACTCAGAGGCGATACCATAAATCGGCGATGTGGGAATTGTTGCAGAGTTCAGGAAGCTACTGGGGCGGTGTCACGGACCAGCGGATAGGCTACTAGGCCCCTTTCCGCGAGCGAGACGTGAGGCTATAGCAATTGAGCGGCATGAGGGTTTGGTGTGCCTTTAGGACAGTGAATGACGAATGGCAGTTAGTATCACCTGAGATCAGCGGAAGGATCACTATTGACAGAACACCACAAAACACAGAAAGTGAAGTGATTAGCTTGTTCCAGGAGTATAGCGTTCTACCTCAGAAGATTAAAGAGAAACTTCCTTTCATGAGTTACGTGGATGTGCACCCGAGTCTTTGCCATAAGACAGAGTTGGCAAGGAAGAAATATCTCACCATAGCTCACGAGCTGTTTACACCTGAAAGGGATCGAGAATCTACACCTAGGGATGATACCACGCTTCGTCATGATGATTTGATATCTTCAGTCCCCTATGAAGAAGGCAGAAACTTATGTGATGAATTTGATAGAAGTGCTGATTTGATTAATGAACACACTAGCACAGCTTGGGGTAATAATTTGCCTAGATCGTCTTTGCAGGAGGTGACTCAAGAAGTTTCTACTATTGAAGCCACTTCTGATTTTTATGACAGCATTGGCGAAACTTTGTGTGAGCATGACACAACAGAGGTTTCACACATGCAAAGTACTCCTATTGAGTTGTCGCATGAAGAGACTCAAGAGTTGGGTACGAGTGATGCAGTTGGCGTTGAGAATTTAAGTCATGGTGAATCTGATTTTTCGGATCAGACCTTTGAAAACAAGCTAGAGGATTCATATGTTGATATGGAATCCCAGGATCGTGCTTTGGATGGGCATACAGTCACTGTTGGAGTAGAAGCGTGTGAAGATACTGTCAGACCAGCAACTTCTACCGTATCAGTTGAGCCATCCTTTGAGGTACCGAGCAGCAGTACCTTAAATGCTGATGTGTGCATGGATGAAAGCACACATGATGTTGCTTATCATGCGGTGAGCGATGACGGATCAGCGTCATATCATAGTGCATATGGCGAACCGGAAATCTTGTATGGGGGTCGTAAGCTTCAGAGTCCGCATCATTTGGTTGGGCAACTACAAGTGAATGATAATATGATTGCCACCGCCCTTGAGCATTTTGACGTTGCTCGTCAGATGTTGACTACCTATGGTTGGGGTCCGCCTTTGACAGATGAGCACAATGAGAGTGGTTTCTCCCTTGCAGTGATACATGCACTCCGAGAAGCGATTGGAACGATGAAACAAAATTACCTAGGACTGCTTGCGGACAGGGATTTTCTTCTCGAGTGGGATTGCATTTGTTATGATGCATTGCAGGGAAAGGGAGAACAGATTGATGAGCTCACTCATGAGCTGGAGGTGACTAGGGACTCATTGCATAGCACCCAGTTGGCTCTTCGAGAGTCCGCGATTCACAATTGAGAGGTTTACGATGGCGTTGAGTTTAAGCAATCTTCACCACCAACTTTGGATATAGTTCGATCTTCCATAGCGGTTGGTGAGTATACACCCATAGTTCCTGCCATTGAGGAGATGTTGAGGATGTGGTTACATCATCTCGGTCCACGAGGAAGCGGTGGATCACGAATGGGATGAGAGCCCTAGATGAGAGTTAGCGATGAGCCAGCGTTGCACGAGGAGTCTGTTGACGTGCGTTTTATGACATGACAAACATTTTAGAACAAAGAGTCACAGACGCTCTATTCTCTCTTGAAAAACTACTTCCTATGCTAAGATTGCCAGTAAGTTCATAGGGTAATTCCAATGTTTAAGATGAACGCGGATAGGCTCTGTGGTATGGATGTGATTTGCTGTGGGCACAAGTAGATTTTGCAAGTCATTCTTAGAAATGGAGACATGAATGCAGTACCATTTTTGGATTTTCTTGATTTTATAAAAAAAATGAAAAAAGATTTAGGGTTTAGAGAATCTATTCTACTCCTAAGAAATCAAGAGAAGACGAAGACTAAGTGAAACCAAATAAACTATACTCTGTTTCGCCACGTTCAACGACAACTACGCAGAGCAAGTGCAATCTTCTAGGAATGTGCTTGTGATTTTCATGTGATAAATAATTGCCATCAGATCGAACAACAATTATCAAGACAGAAGTTAAGCATCCACAGTAAAGCTCAGTCTAACTTTGCACATTGGGCGAAATCATCCACCCAAAGAAAGTATGAGCTCGGTTTCACTAATCGACGTTATCAATCAATCATTCTTCTAACATACATTTTAATTTAAATCTACTAAGAGAGAGAAAATATGCGACCATGCAACTATTCAACAATCAAGTACTCAAAGCACCTCATGCATTTGAACTTCATTATCAAAGTAGCTTTTCACAACAATCTCATAAAACTCTCTCTTTATTTTTTAACTATCTCAAATCTGCTCTAACTCTTAATCTCCTCTAATCTTATCTAATTTCTAATTCTCTAATCTTCTAATGAGAAATGAGAGAGTGAGGGGGGGTTTGTATAGCTTTTCCGGATTACAAAGAACGGCCAAGATTGATTCAAGATCAATGGCCAAGATTAAATTGAACTAAACCCTAATTAGGGTTTCCAAAACCACAATCAGTTAACTAAAGAGAACACTAGACAACTGGAGTGTCATCCTTATCCACTTGTGCAGCCTCACGTTCGGCGAACCTGGACACTATCAGGTCGACCTCCTCCATAGCAATGTCGGGCAGCACGCTAATGTTGTACTCCAGCAAATCCAAGTTCTCGGCACATTCTGCAAACACATTCGCCCATATTGGCTCTTGCAACAAGAAGGAGCTTCTGATGGCCATGAATTCGAACACTTTGGTGAAGCCTTCCTTCATAATTGGCCCGGTGGTGGAGAAAACTTTTTGTACTTGCTCTTTCAAACTCCTTGGCCGCAAGTGTTTCCTTCGGACAATCTCCTTGTCTAGCATATCTGCAGCCATCTCATAGATTTTACTTTGAATTTCTTTTACTTGTTCTTCAATTCTACCACCATCCTGCTTCACCTTTTCGAGGACTCCTTTCCTTGAGATTAAGGCATAGTACCATCCGTTGAAGTCATAAGCTGCTCCAGCCTCGATAACTTTGTCTTCGATCAATCTTTGCTTTGAAATGCCCTTCAGTTCCCGGATGCATGGGATGATCCTGCTCTGAATATCCTCGAGACTGCTCCATGACTCTGCAAGATCTGCAACTCGTGAAAGCATGAAGGAAGCCTGTTCATTTACTTGCGCCAACTTTCTTGCGAACACCAACGCCTCTTTTTTCCTTGCAACCATCCAATCTTTAGCCTCCCTCGCTGTTGTCAACTCTTCTTCAAAATTAGCATCTGGTTCCTGTGAAGCAGTTGGAGGTAAAGGCGCCACTTGTTCACCTTCGTTTAGTGGCTTGGTCAGGTGCTGGATGTAGTCTTTTAGACGTTGAATTTCTTTCTTGTACTCCTTTTTCTTGGCAACTTCTTTTTCTAATCTGGCCTTGATGGTGGCCACGGAATTATCCAAGTCTTCGACTTCCTGCCCTTTTGATGTTGGACCCATGTCGACAGTTGTGATAGCATATTCCTCAGGCGCAATCTCGTCTTGAAACTTGTCGGCCGTAGGCACTGCAATTTGCACCGTGCGATTTCCAGCTTCATCCCTCTGAATGGTTGAGAACTTCTTGGCCTTCTTCCTTGGGGCGGTTTGCTCTAATCTGGCCAGAAAATCTGTGTCATTGTCCTCCTCCGGGACCTCCACTGGCGCTTTTCTTTTCAATCTTTCCCTTAGCCACTCTGGTACTGTTGGCTGTTCAATCATGTCCTCTTGATTTTGGACGTCCTGCATGTCCTGCATTTCATGCTCTTCCTGAATTTCCGGCATACTTTGAATTTCGTGGACTAACAGCATATCATGGATCTCCTGGACGGATGGGTCCTCTTGAATGCCTTTGAGGGCGGAAATCATTCCTTCCTCAAATTCTCCATCCTCGATGTCTGTGTCGTTACCCGATTCCAAAATCTCTGTGCTTGCTAGAGAGGGTTGATCATCATCTTCTATTTGAATTGGCTCTACATTTT
Organism: Sequoia sempervirens; assembly: GCA_007258455.2. NCBI lineage: Eukaryota > Viridiplantae > Streptophyta > Pinopsida > Cupressales > Cupressaceae > Sequoia > Sequoia sempervirens. The sequence goes on along the minus strand of VDFB02188889.1, from coordinate 5,530 downwards.
CAACTGGAGACGGGATCATGGCATTTTCCAAGGATTCTCTATCCATGGCAAGCATCTCCTCTATGTTCCTAGAAGTAGCCGACTGGAGGGGTTTAGCCTTATGTTTCTTCCGTGAAGGACCCTCATCTATCTCTTTACCTTTGTCTTGAATTGCAGATTTATCGGCTTCCTTCCTCTTCTTGGAGTTGGCAGCATCTGCTTTTCCACCTGCCTGAGATGCACCGGCGTTCGAAGAACATGACTCGGTGTCTCCCATCAACTCATAAGTAAAGTGTACGTTTCTCTGCTTCAGGACCTCTACTTGGCGATCTATCCACCACTGGGAGTATTTGAAAACAGGGCGCATCAAGGTGGCTAGGTCACCCATCTCAGGCTCGAACCATTTCACAGGTGGAAGCGGCTCATTTTCCTTGAAGCCTGGCTGCACATATATCCTGTCATCTTGCAGCTGGTCAGGTATTTTGAAAAGCTCTGTCGCTCTTACCATGCTCAGGGGTAATCTTGACCATAACCTTCTTCTCACATCAAATTCATCGGCTGCGTTGGCCCAAAAGTCTTCTAGGTCAACCCGATGTTTGTATCTTTCTCCGTCCACAGTTTTGACGTGATGGAACGGATCGAAGTTGCTTCTGGCTTTGTATGATATAAAAGGATACTGTTTAATCTCCAGTCGAGCAACCTCTGCTGCTTGGGCTGTCGGGCATGACTCCTCCATGTTGCCGAGGCATGACTCCTCCATGTTGCTGATGAAAAAGGGGAAGGTGACGGCAGCTTTCTGCTTAGGTCTTTGGATGTTCTGATATGTTTCTAACTGTCTTAGCACTTCCAACAATACCATCCTGTTAGTCGGATAGACAGGCAGCCTATAAGGATTTCTGGAAAATCCTTGGATTCTGATGTAGGTGAACTTTGGATATTGGATGAACCAGAATCCATACCGACTGATCAAGCTCTTGGCTTCATGCGAGAGTCTTTGGTGCGTTCTGCCCTGAAGAAGCCGAGTGATATACATCAAAAATGCATCGTGAGCTCGCCGGAAGTGGGACTTCTCTTTCAGCTGCAGCTGTGGATAGCAGTCGTAGACTTTGAATTTCCCCTCGCCATTGCCGACCACACCCTTGCATGTCAAGCCAGGATATTTATAGTATCTTGCCAATGAATATACAACGTATGAGCTCATGTGGAAAACTTTGGTCTGTTCAAAGTTGACCAACTGTTCGTGCAGGCTGTCACTGATCATCCTGGACCAATTAAACATTTTGACTCCAGTGATTATCTCATCAATAAAATAATACATCCATTCTTCAAAAGGAGCACCGTGAGCACTGCCTACTATTCTGTTAAGTAGCAGAACAATATCACCATATTCTTCTTTGAAGTGGGTTCTGATCAACTTTTTCGGCATCTTGCTTGCAGTAGGCTTTGGTTTTAATAACCAATTTTTGTTTATGTTCGATGCACACAGATCCTTCTGACTTTGATAAAGTTTGAATGTATCTTGTTTGCTGCGGTAGGATGTACGGTTGTATACTGGAATGCCAAAAGTCTCCTGGATTGCTGGCTCGGACAAGTAAGCAAGGACTCTCCCGTCAGGAGCTTCAATCTGTCGGTCTTGTGCGTTGTAATGAAGTGCACACTCTACCATCAACTCAGGACATTCTTTTGCTGGTGGAAATCCAGCTGCATGGACGATTCCGTTTCGCATCATCCTCATGGCGATTGGCGTTGGCAGACGTCCGTCAGTTCCATACATTCTCTTTCGGAAATCTTCAAGATCAACATGGCCAAGGTCTGTGTCAAGAACGTGCTCCCACTTGGACTTGATCTTTGATTGAGTTTGGACACCTTTGCTTGCAAATTTCATCTTGGTTGCTTCGAAAAATAGATCTGCAAGAGAAGGTAAAAAGGAAAATCAGAATTCGACATTTAAAATCAGTTTGAAAGAACATTCCAGCTGGTAATTAAATCAGACTTCGCGAAAAATAACAAGCTGGAAAGAAAATAAATGGTGGAGCTTCATGAAATGGACAAGAAAAATCTGCCTTGTGACTTCTTGGAAACGTGATCGTGATTGCTATGCAAGCTGATAACAGAATATTTCTTTCACTTAGCTGCAAATTTCTTCAGCCTTTTTGCCTTAAACACTTTTTCTCTCACAACTTTTCTTCTCCAAAATCGAGTGATTGCAAAAATGAAAAACGAAATCACTTATAGAAGTGAGAGGGTCGATCATTTTAGTAAATTTGCAAAGTTTCCTTTGAATCAAGTTCGAACTCATTCTTTCACTTTGTTTCTGAATGGCAAGTTCTATCCTTAACAACTTCGTCCGGGAAAGTTTCTAATTTGATTCACAGTCCAACAAGACTCTTTTTCTCTCTTTCCATTTTCGAAATTTTCATGACTTATCTCTTTTTGGTGTTGGAAATAAAATATTAAAATAATTAAAATAATTATTTTATGTGTACATTCCAACCCGTTCGTTTTGTTGGCAACTTATTTTTTGATTTTTCGAAAATTCCTTTGCCAATGCCTTAGGCGAATTTTCATTTTTCCAATTTTCCTTGCCATAATCTTCAACATTCAACTTGGTTTGTCCATTATTTTTTTTTATCGCTTCCCATAAATATTTGGCCATGTCCAATTTTATTTGGCCAAAAAAAAATTTCTTGTCTGACATTTTCTAGTCACGTCCAACTTTTTCTTAGCCATGTCCAAAGATTTTCTAGCCATGACTTGTCTCTTGTCCAAAATTATTTCGCCATGTCCAATATTTTTCCATCCATAACTCGATTTTTCATAAATTTTCCTTGACAAATCCAATTTTATTTTGTCCATTTGCTCAATTTTTCTAGCCATGGCGAAGATTTTTTCATATTCTCTTGGGCGAATTTTCAAGTGCCAGGTATATTTTCATTTTTCAGAGGTTTGGACTTAGGAAAATTTCAATTTTATAATCCCAATACATGGCGGACTTTGGGATTTTCTTTGCCATTCGTGCCTTAGCCGTTTTTTCTTTCCTTTCATCTTAGGCGGACTTCTCACATTTTGTAGCCACTTTACCTCTTTGCTAGGGCGGACTTTGTTGGTTTTTTGGCCATTTTAACCTTGCTCATGGTGGAATTTCCTTCTTTGTTTGCCATTTACCTCTTGCTTTAGGCATTTTCCTCTTCCCTAAGGTGGACTTTAGCTTGTCTTTGGCCACTTTAATTTTGATGTGTCCATGCCTTAGCCAATTTTATCTTGTTTTGCTTTGGGCGGACTTCATGCACTTTCTAGCCACTCCTTTCATGCCTTGGGCGGACTTTGGGGTTATGCTTGCCATTTGCCTTGGGCGGACTTCATGCCTTCCCTTGCCAACTTGAAACTACCTAGGGCGGACTTTGACATATCCTTAGCCATTGCTCAATATTCTAGGCGGACTTCCTCATATTCTTCGCCATTGGACTTGGTTGGAGGGCGGACTTCCATGTTTTCCATGCCACTTACAAGGGCGGACTTGCATGTATGTTTGGCCATTGCCTAATATCCAAGGCGGACTTCATTACATCTGTTGCCATTTTCCTTCTTGGCTGGGGCGGACTTGCTTGATTTTGTTGCCTTTGGACTTCTTAAAGAGGGCGGACTTTGGCATTTGGATGGCCATGACAAGGGCGGACTTCAGCTTGGTCCTGACCATTCACCTTTTTCCTTAGAAATTTTCTTCTGTTTCCCAGGGCGGACTTCATCATGTGACTGTCCATCGCTCAGATTTTTATGCCATCTCCAAGGGCGGACTTACCAGATCTGTTGACATTGCCCAGATTTCTCTGTCATTGACCATTGGCTGAAGGTTCTTACCATTCATTTCCTCTCTACTTAGGCGAATTTACTGGTTTTCTCCATGATTGTGCTCAGATTTTCCATGAACTGTTCAGATTTCTCATAAATTTCCAGATTTTCTTGACGAATTTGATGAATTTCTTGCAGATTTCTTCATGAATGTTCGGATTTCTTGACGAATTTGATGAAATCTTCAACCATTTTAGTGCTTTTACCAGATTTCTCAGTGATTTTCCAGAATTTCTCACCATTTTTGAATGAATTTTCCAGATTTTTAAACCTTTTTTGTGATTTTCCAGATTTTTTACCAAAATTTCAAAAAACTTTGAATCGATTTTCTGAGAGTTTCGTTGCTCGTTTCGAACTTCTGAGTGCGTTTTTGAAACTCGTGGCCCTTCTAAAAATAGAAACTTTCTAAAAATAGCAACTTTCCAAAAATAGACCCTAAAAAATAGGGATCCCGCACTGCCCAAAAGTGCCGTAAAAAGTAGGTCCTTAGGGCCCTGGGTGAAACCCTGTAAGTAGGGAGATGCCTAATCGGGATCAAACGACAATCGATCTTCGTCTCCCAGGCCTTCTAAGCACAATGGTGACGTTTGTACATTGATCCAGACTAAAATTCACTGACTCGACTCGGGTGACCATTCAAAATTGAAGCTAAAAAACCCCCAAACGAAGAGCAGACAAAACGAAAGCAGGCAAAAGCAAAACCCTAAAAGCAAACGACAAGGGTCCCCATCTGCAATGGGGCGAGGTGAGTTAGGTCACCAGTCCCTCTGACATTGGTTATGTGATAGGTGATGCAGGGCAGTTCATTGATAGTTCCTGTGACATGGTTGTTGATACACTGGAGAGTTGTGTGACAACCCCCGATACTTGCCCATCTTCACAGCAGATATTCAGAGTCTCATCCAGTTGGGAGATTGGTACTTGTGATGATTTGTTTCCCTCTCCTGGAAGCAAATCAGTCTTTTCATCCAATGCAGTTGACTATGATCGGCAGCTGGTTGAGCCTAGTCAGGAGTACAATTCAATTTATTATTCCAGCGATTCAGAGATGGATGATTCAGATCCGTGTGGAGTGATTGTGCAGTTTGTGAATAATCCATTGTTTGAATTTGATGGTGGTTCGATCTATGATAACCCACTCTTCGAGTTGGACGCTGGTCGTACTCTTGATACTAGTTCCAGGTTGGGTGATGATCATAGTGTTTGGGGTTGTTCCAGTGCATCGCAATTCTAAACCAGACTCACAGAGGAGTTCAATGAGGTGTACACGGTGAGGAGTGCTTACGGTTTTTCCTTTGATCCACCTGTACATGATTCGTATTCGATGCACCATACTTGTGCACAGGGTGATTCTCTCGGTACAGTTGAGGAGAGTAATTCATTATTGTGTGCAGAGTTACCATCTTCACAAGATGGGATTAACGGATGCAGGTGCTTGACTCAGCAGTTTGCGGGGTATTACTTGCAGGGACAGCAGTCCGTTTTACATCATGCCGATATGTATTTGACAGGGCTTGATACTTCTATGTCGCAGATTCATACAGGTACATGGTTACAGGGCGACTATGTTGTTAGTTGGCATGATGGCTTGGACAGTTATCACATCCATGAGGGTTTAGCAGAGGACAGCGAGAGATCCAGGATAGTAGATGCTTCTAGAAGTTTTTATCTCTGCATGACAGATGGATGTGGATTCATATTG